>CAWUFW010001561.1:0-139099 GCA_963921515.1 Calotriton arnoldi
AAGAAGCCCTGGTGCAAATTCTGTAAACAGAAAGGGCACTGGACTTCTGACTGTAACAAGTCCAAAGACCAAACCACCACCACTCCTGCCCCTAAGGCAACTGTTCCCCCTAGTTCAGCTACTGGTGGAGGTGGTACACAGAATAAGGGTGTAGTAGGGTTGACCCTGGGTTCTGAAGTGGACTCTGACCTAGTCAGAGTGCCCACTCAGGCAATGCTGATTTGTGAGGGAGACCTTAATATGTCCTTCCTAGTGAGTCCCAGTAATCTGGGCAAATACAAACAGCAGCCTGTAATAAATGGCAAACAGGCTTTGGCATTTAGGGACACAGGTGCTAGTGTCACCATGGTGGCAGAGGATCTTGTGGACCCTGGACAGATCATCCTGGGCGAAATGTACCAGGTGACCAATAGAGCAACATCCAGACCAACCATAGTCTGGCAGTTGTGAATTTCTCCTGGGGAGGGGTAACTGGCCTCAAGAAGGTTGTAGTAAGTGCAGACCTCCCTGTCGAATGTCTATTGGGCAATGATCTAGAGACTTCAGCCTGGTCTGAAGTAGAGTTATGGACTCATGCTGAGATGTTGGGCATCCCAGCAGAGGTATTTGCTGTGACCAGGTCACAAGCAAGAATGCATGACACTGAACCAGCTCTGGATCCTGGAACAATGGACCAGATGCTTACCAAGAGGAGAAGCAGTAGGGTAAAGGCAGTGCCTTCCCCTCTGTCTCAGATCACAGATTCACCCCCAGAGGGAGGTGAAGCAGATCCTGAAGAAGGAACTTCCCCAAAGGGACTTGAGCCTGATCAGGTTGAGTTCTTGGGGGCAGGAGGCCCTTCTAGGGAAGATCTGAGGAAGGAGCAACAGTGCTGCCCCTCTCTTGAACCCCTCAGACAGCAGGCTGCTGCTGAGGCTGCTGGGAGTGCTAGTGGGTCCCATAAAGTTTATTGGGATGAGGGACTTCTATATTCTGAGGGTAGAGACCCAGCCCCTGGAGCCACCAGGAGGTTGGTAATACCTCAGAAGTTTAGGGGTTCCTCTTGACCCTAGCACATGACATCCCTTTAGCAGGACACTTGGGCCAAAACAAGACCTGGGACAGGCTTGTTCCACATTTTCATTGGCCACATATGTCAGAGGACACAAAGGAGTTGTGTCGCTCCTGTGTCACATGCCAAGCCAGTGGTAAGGCAGGTGGCACAACAAAGGCCCCCTGATACCACTACCTGTGGTGGGGGTACCCTTTGAAAGGGTAGGGATTGACATTGTTGGTCCCCTTGACCCCCAAACTGCATCTGGGCACAGGTTTATCCTGGTGGTAGTGGATCATGCCACCAGGTACCCAGAAGTAATTCCCTGAGGACCACCACAGCCCCTGTGGTGGCAAGAGCCCTCATTGGAGTCTTCTCCAGAGTGGGTTTCCCAAAGGAGGTCATTTCTGACAGAGGTACCAACTTCATGTCAGGATATCTAAAAGCAATGTGGAAGGAGTGTGGTGTAACTTACAAGTTCACCACCCCCTATCACCCACAATGCAATGGTTTAGTTGAACGCTTCAACAAAACCTTGAAAGGAATGATTAAAGGACTCCCAGAGAAGCTTAGGGCGGAAATGGGACCTTCTTCTTCCTTGCCTGTTGTTTGCATACAGAGAGGTTCCACAGAAGGGGGTTGGTTACAGCCCATTTGAGCTTCTGTTTGGGCATCCTGTGAGAGGTCCACTGTGTTTGGTAAAAGAGGGCTGGGAGTTACCTCTCAAGCCCCCAAACAAGATGTGATGGACTATGTACTTGGTCTCCGCTCCCGGATGGCAGAGTACATGAAAAAGGCAACCAAAAACCTAGAGGCCAGCCAAGAATTACAAAAAGCTTGGCATGACCAAAAGGCTGTACTGACTGTACACCAGCCAGGACAGAAAGTGTGGGTGTTGGAGCCTGTGGCCCCAGCAGCCCTCCAGGACAAGTGGAGTGGCCCCCATACAATAGTTGAACAGAAGGGAGAAGTCACCTACCTGGTGAATCTTGGAACTCCCAGGAGCCTTCTGAGGGTGCTCCATGTCAACAGATTAAAGCCATATGTTGACAGGGCTGACATGGGCTTGCTCATGGCAACTGATGAGGACCAGGAGGAGGAGAGTGACCCTCTCCCTGACCTGCTCTCTCAGAACCCTGATGATGGGTCAGTAGATGGTGTTGCTTTGGCAAGCAGCCTCACCGACCATCAGCAAACTGAGTGCAGACAAGTTCTGCAACAGTTTAGACATATGTTTAGCCTGACCCTTAGTCAGACTTCCTGGTGCACCCACAAGGTGGACACTGGAGACAGTCTGCCTGTCAAGAATAAAATCTACAGGCAACCTGACCATGTCAGGGACTGTATCAGGACTGAAGTCCAGAAAATGTTGGAGCTAGGTGTAATTGAGTCTTCAGATAGCACTTGGGCTAGTCCAGTAGTCCTGGTACCCAAGCCTCATACCCAGGGTGGTAAGAAAGAAATGAGGTTTTGTGTAGACTACAGAGGCCTCAATGCAGTCACTAGGACTGATGCCTATCCCATACCAAGGGCAGATGAGCTGATTGATACTTTGGCCTCAGCCAAGTATCTAAGCACGTTTGACCTAACAGCTGGCTACTGGCAGATCAGATTAGCTGATGATGCAAAAGCCAAGACAGCATTTTCGACCCCTGGTGGGCACTACCACTTTGTGGTGATGCCCTTTGGATTGAAAAATGCACCTGCCACTTTTCAGAGGTTGGTGAATAAAGTTCTGACAGGGATGGAAACTTATTGCTCAGCTTATCTAGATGATATTGCTGTCTTTAGTTCCTCCTGGCAGGATCACCTGGTCCACCTCAGGAATGTTTTGGAGGCCCTGCAAAAGGCAGGCCTCACTATCAAGGCCACTAAGTGCCAGATAGGGCAGAGTCAGGTTGTGTACCTGGGCCACCTTGTAGGTGGAGGCAAGGTTCAGCCTTTACAGAGCAAGATCCAGACCATAATGGAATGGGTTGCTCCAACCACCCAGACACAGGTGAGAGCCTTCTTAGGCCTATCTGGGTACTATAGGAGGTTTGTCAAGGGATATGGATCTATAGTGACCCCCTTGAATGATCTGAACTCAAAGAAAATGCCAAAAAAGGTTCAGTGGACAGCTAGCTGTCAAAAGGCATTTGAAGACCTAAAGCAGGCCATGTGCACTGCCCCCATCTTACAGAGTCCAGACTACACCAAAAAGTTCATTGTCCAAACAGATGCTTCTGAGCTGGGTGTGGGATCTGTACTGTCTCAACTGAATGATGAAGGTCAAGACCAGCCAGTAGCTTTTATTAGCAGAAGGCTGACCCCTAGAGAGAAACGTTGGTCAGCTATAGAGAGGGAGGCCTTTGCTGTGGTATGGGCCCTGAAGAAGCTGAGGCCATACTTGTTTGGTACTCAGTTCATAGTTCAGACCGACCACAAGCCCCTCCTATGGCTTAAACAAATGAAAGGAGAAAACCCAAAACTTTTGAGGTGGTCCATTTCCCTACAGGGGATGGACTATACAGTGGAACATAGACCTGGGACCCAACATGCCAATGCAGATGGACTCTCAAGGTATTTCCACTTTGAACACGAAGACTCAACTGGTCAAGGTTAGTTTAGTGTCCCTGCGTTTGGGGGGGGAGTTGTGTAGGAGAGTAGGATCTGCCTCTTATGTTGCCCCCACTTTTTTTCTGATGTTTACACTGGTTTCTGGCTATAGTTAGGCTGGGACCCTGCTAATCAGGGCCCCAGCCTCTCTGTTCTCTCTAAACGATTTGGAGTGCACTCTAGGTGCACTAGTGATTGGATACTGTGGCACCTTATGAGTCCCAAGTATATGGTACCTTAGGTACCAAGGGCACAGGCCTACCAGGGGCTGCAGCATGTATTATGCCACCCCTGGGAAGCAGACTAAATCTGACACCACAGGCCTGCTACTGCAGCCTGAGTGAGGAAGTGCTAGCACCCCTCACTGAGATATAGGTTCCCTATATCTCTCCTACACACACATATAACCCTATCAGTCACCCCTAAGGCAGGCCCTATCAATACTGAGGGCAGGGTGCTTGGCTTATATGTGAGGGGGTGCCTCTGCCTGAGCAGGGCCCCTCTGCAGCTCTCAGAGTCCATTCTCTGGTGCTGTTTGTGGATGCGGTTAAACCATATACTTTTAAGTGCATTATATCCTTGCGGTAAAATGCTAACTTTGGAATGGCTGCATCGAAACATGTCGTGTTTGGTGTCAAACACCTTGGAATACTACCCCCCGCCAGTCCTGGTGGCGGGGGTAGCATTCCACCCTTCTAGAGGGATAGACATGTACCTACTGTGGAAACGCGGTAGAATCCTGCATTGCCCTGGCATCACAAAATGGATGCCACCAGTCACAGACACTGGGCTGCCCTCCTGCTGATGACCAACACTCGCAGTGGAGGAAGCCCAACAATAGATATCCTGTCCCAAGGGGTGTGACCACCTCCCAGACAGGGTTTAGTGTTTTGGGGCTGGGTGGGTGCACTCTTAGAGTGCTTTGAAGTCCTGCACTGGGGGACCAGAAGGCTCCTCTGTGCATATGCCAGTTCAAACCGGCTCAGGGGCTACCTGTCCCTGCTCTGGCGCGAAACTGGACAAAGGGAAGTGGGTGTAGCCGCCCACTCCCCTGACCCTCCCATAGGTAGGGTCATAGAGCTAGTCCTCTCCTTCTTTTAGTATAAGAGGGGGAACCTGTGCATAGCACCCTAGATTTCCCTGGACGACGCTCTACAAGAAGAATCCCGGACCTTCCACGTTCCACTACCTTTGGAAGACTGAAGAATCTCCCTTGGAGTCATGGAGTGACTCCCCTGCTTGGCAGGCACCAAAAACTACAAATGACGGTCGCAAACTACGCCGCTCCCGCCGGAGTCCGAAGTCCCTGCAGCCCAAGAAGTGGATTTCCTGACTTCTCAAAGGCCATCGTGAGTCTCCAGCGAAGCTGAGGCCAGTGGACCCCAAGAGTAACGAGGAACCGCGACCCCTGGGTAACGTGCACTATTGTCGAGTGCAACCCCTCACAACGTTCCCCGAACTTGTGCTTTGGACCACGTGTGGTCCCAGCCTCCAGCAGGAATCCCTCCTAAGATCAGAGGCCTACCACGTCCCGAGTGACCGTGGGCCCCTGTGAGAGAATCCTCCCGAGGCGTCTTCGCGATCCCTTGCCAGCCGGCTTGCGGGTCCCCAGAAGACTTTCCAAAGAAACCAAAGGGCTCCCCTGGTTGCTCCAGGCCTGCCCAGACTTACCCTTGCTGGGTGAGTTCCACAGACCTTGCTGGTCTGCGCCATTGTCTCTTCACACTTTCCCCAAGACTTGCTGTTACCAAGGCTTGTTGGCTCCGATCGAGTTGCCAACACCGCAGTAAGCCGCAGACATCGTCGTACACGCCGAATCCAGCTCCTGGTCGTCGACGACGCCTCCTGGACCTCGTGGCTGAAGAGTCAAGGCAACCGCGGACGACCTCAATCTTGCGATGACGGTGGGCATCCATCTTTCTTGCCCCGAGTCACTGCCAAGTGACTTTGAACACTGTCCCCTCTGCTTTCAGGTCTTCCATCTTCCGAATCCAGGCTTGGATTCCTCCGGACACTTCTCCTGCCGCCGCAAGCAGCAAGTCTTCACTGGCTCCCATTGAAAACGACGCCGCGACCCGACACCAAAGAACACCTATGCACCCGGCTCTCCTGGGTGAGGTAACTTCAGCACTACGGTGCTCCTGTGGGTGTGGGCCCTAGAACTACTTACCCTGTAAGTGACTTGCTTGTAGCTTCCTCGAAGTGTCCTAAAACTCTAACTTTCCCAGTGCGACTATCGCACTGACTCGTATCTGGTCCGCGTCTGTGTTAGACACACCGCGTCCAACTCCCTTGCAATACCATCTGTAACCGCGTCCTTCGACTCGTACAAGGACCGATCGGTGTGTTCGCCTCAAACACGCAAGGGACCTTTAACATTGATCTTTCAATCGCGTCTGAGTGCATAGACTCGTACAGGATTCGCATCGGTGCCAGGTCACCGCGCCCGTCCCCTATGGGTCTCCTACAACTACCTGGGGTGGTTCTTGGGGGTCCCTCGATTCTAGATGCCCTAGACCTAGGTCTAGCAAACTAAGATTGTAACATTCAATTGTGCTAAACTTATCCTGATAATATTTGACTTGTACATATGTTCCTGACCTCTAATCTCATAAAGAGATTAGTAGAGAGTGTTTATTAATAAATGCATATATATTTGATATATATACCTGTGTGGTGTCTTTTCATTTGGTGATTCAAGAGATTGTGTGGTAAAACAAGTTGCTTTAAATTCCTTCAAGACTTAGCCTGAAGGCTGCTCTCCACAGCTACCACTAGGATAGCGTTCTATAAAGGTTGTCTTAAACCTATCTACCATAAGAGTCGAATTGTTCTGGTGCAAGGTGTCCACTTTAATTAGTGAACAGCATATACCAGGCCAACTTCTCACACAAAGTTAGACCTGAAGTCTAGGAGCCCGATTCACAGATGCAAAGTTAGACCTGAAGTCTAAGTTCCTGTTATGTTATGTTATATGTTATGTTATGCGGTCTTATAGAGCGCTCAGCTGCCCTAGCAAAGGGGCGTCCCGGCGCTGAAGGCAGAAAACTGCACAGCCTCTATCAAGAAAAAAAGGCCTACAGCGGAGGGAAGAGAAATGTTTTGATTGCTTTGCGAAATGCCAAATAATCCTTCAGGCTGCGGATAGAAGTAGGGAGCGCATTCCAGAGTTTGGATGCCAGAGCACGGAAGGAGCGTCCTCCGGCATGAACCCTCCTCACCCGAGGGACAACCGCCAAATGCTGCCCCATCGACCTGAGTTGGCGGGACGGGGTATTTGGAGTGTGCAGATTGGCCAGAATACCTGGGGAAGAAGAGTTCAAGATTTTGAACGTAAACAGAGGGCCTTGAACTCTATACGTTTGGCCACAGGCAGCCAGTGGAGTCGACGAATGGCGCTAGATGCAGAGCACGTCCTAGGCAGGCCGAAGAGAGTTCTAGCCGCAGCGTTCTGGATCCTTTGCAGTCTAACAATTTCAGACTTGTTAGACCCCAGATAGAGCGAGCTGGCATAGTCTAATCTCGATAGAATCGAAGCCTGAGTGATGACTTGCCTGATGGAGGGGTCAAAAAACCCCAACAATGGTTTGAGCCCCCGCAGTATCCCAAAGCAGGTCCCTCCCACCTTCTTGGTTTGGGTCTGGAAACTCAGGGCTGAGTCGACCCAGACACCCAGGTTTTTACCACCTGTTTGGGGGCAGGTGCATGCCCCAAGGTGGCAGGTCACCAGTGCTCACTCGACAGCTCAGAGTCTTTCCCTACCAGCAATACCTCAGACTTGCTGGCGTTGAGCTGGAGACAGTTGGCAGTCATCCATTCCGCAATGGCCTCGAGATCGCTCCGGAACTTACAAGCATAAGGGGCTAAGGGGCTGATTCACAAAGGCAAATTTAGACCTGAAGTCTAGGAGCCCGATTCACAGATGCAAAGTTAGACCAGAAGTCTAGGAGCCCGATTCACAGATGCAAAGTTAGACCTGAAGTCTAGGAGCCCGATTCACAGATGCAAACTTAGACCTGATGTCTAGGAGCCCGATTCACAAAGGCAAAGTTAGACCTGAAGTTTAGGAGCCTGATTCACAAAGGCAAAGTTAGACCTGAAGTCTAGGAGACCGATTCACAAAGGCAAAGTTAGACCTGAAGTCTAAGTTCCTGAAGTCTAAGGGCCTGATTCACAAAGGCAAACTTAGACCTGAGGTCTAGGAGCCCGGTTCACAGATGCAAAGTTAGACCTGAAGTCTAGGAGCCCGATTCACAAAGGGAAAGTTAGACCTGAAGTCTAGGAGCCCGATTCACAGATGCAAAGTTAGACCTGAAGTCTAGGAGCCCGATTCACAGATGCAAAGTTAGACCTGAAGTCTAGGAGCCCGATTTACAGATGCAAAGTTAGATCTGAAGTCTAGGAGCCCGATTCACAGATGCAAAGTTAGATCTGATGTCTAGGAGCCCGATTCACAGATGCAAAGTTAGACCTGAAGTCTAGGAGCCCGATTTACAGATGCAAAGTTAGATCTGAAGTCTAGGAGCCCGATTCACAGATGCAAAGTTAGACCTGAAGTCTAGGAGCCCGATTCACAGATGCAAAGTTAGACCTGAAGTCTAGGAGCCCGATTAACAAAGGGAAAGTTAGACCTGAAGTCTAGGAGCCCGATTCACAAAGGCAAAGTTAGACCTGAAGTCTAAGTTCCTGAAGTCTAAGGGCCTGATTCACAAAGGCAAACTTAGACCTGAAGTCTAGGAGCCCGATTCACAGATGCAAAGTTAGACCTGAAGTCTAGGAGCCCGATTCACAGATGTAAAGTTAAACCTGAAGTCTAGGAACCCGATTCACAGATGCAGAGTTAGACCTGAAGTCTAGGAGCCCGATTCACAGATGCAAAGTTAGACCTGAAGTCTAGGAGCCCGATTCACAAAGGCAAAGTTAGACCTGAAGTCTAAGTTCCTGAAGTCTAAGGGCCTGATTCACAAAGTCAAACTTAGACCTGAAGTCTAGGAGCCCGATTCACAGATGCAAAGTTAGACCTGAAGTCTAGGAGCCCGATTCACAGATGTAAAGTTAGACCTGAAGTCTAGGAACCCGATTCACAGATGCAGAGTTAGACCTGAAGTCTAGGAGCCTGATTCACAGATGCAAAGTTAGACCTGAAGTCTAGGAGCCCGATTCACAAAGGGAAAGTTAGACCTGAAGTCTAGGAGCCCGATTCACAAAGGCAAAGTTAGACCTGAAGTCTAAGTTCCTGTTATGTTATGTTATATGTTATGTTATACGGTCTTATAGAGCACTCAGCTGCCCCAGCAAAGGGGCGTCCCGGCGCTGAAGGCAGAAAACTGCACAGCCTCTATCAGGAAAAAAAGGCCTACAGCGGAGGGAAGAGAAATGTTTTGATTGCTTTGCGAAATGCCAAATAATCCTTCAGGCTGCGGATAGAAGTAGGGAGCGTGTAGGAGAGTAGGATCTGCCTCTTATGTTGCCCCCACTTTTTTCTGATGTTTACACTGGTTTCTGGCTATAGTCTGGCTGGGACCCTGCCAATCAGGGCCCCAGCCTCTCTGTTCTCTCTAAACGATTTGGAGTGCACTCTAGGTGCACTAGTGATTGGATACTGTGGTACCTTATGAGTCCCTAGTATATGGTACCTTAGGTACCAAGGGCATAGGTACTTCACAGGCCTACCAGGGGCTGAAGCATGTATTATGCCACCCCTGGGAGGCAGACTAAATCTGACACCACAGGCCTGCTACTGCAGCCTGGGTGAGGAAGTGCTAGCGCCCCTCACTGAGATATAGGTCCCCTATATCTCTCCTGCACACACATAGAGACTTATCAGTCACCCCTAAAGCAGGTCCTATCAATCCTGAGGGCAGGGTGCTTAGTTTCCATGTGAGGGGGTGCCTCTGCCTGAGCAGGGCCCCTCTGCAGCTCTCAGAGTCCACTCTCTGGGGCTGTTTGTGGATGTGGTTAAACCATATACTTTTAAGTGCATTATATCCTCGCGGTAGAATGCTAACTTTGGAATGGCTGCATCGAAACATGTCGTGTTTGGTGTCAAACATCTTGGAATACTCCCCCCCGCCAGTGCTGGCGGCGGGGGTAGCAATCCACCCTTCTAGAGGGATAGACATGTACCTACTGTGGAAACGCGGTAGAATCCTGCGGAGCCCTGGCATCACAAAATGGATGCCACCAGTCACAGACACTGGGCTGCCCTCCTGCTGATGACCAAGACTCGCAGTGGAGGAAGCCCAACAATAGATATCCTGTCCCAAGGGGTGTGACCACCTTCCAGACAGGGTTTAGTGTATTGGGGCTGGGTGGGTGCACTCTTAGAGTGCTTTGAAGTCCTGCACTGGGGGAGCAGAAGGCTCCTCTGTGCATACACCAGTTCAAACCGGCTCAGGGGCTACCTGCCCCTGCTCTGGCGCGAAACTGGACAAAGGGAAGTGGGTGTAGCCACCCACTCCCCTGACCCTCCCATAGGTAGGGTCATAGAGCTAGTCCCTCCCTTTCTTTTAGTATAAGAGGGGGAACCTGTGCATTGCAAACTAGATTTTCCCTGGACGACGCTCTGAAGAAGAATCCCGGACCTTCGACGTTCCACTACCTTTGGAAGACTGAAGAATCTCCCTTTGAGTCAAGGAGTGACTCCCCTGCTTGGCAGGCACCAAAAACTACAAACGACGGTCGCAAACTACGCTGCTCCCGCCGGAGTCCGAAGTCCCTGCAGCCCAAGAAGAAGATTTCGTGACTTCTCAAAGGCCATCGTGAGTCCCCAGCGAAGCTGAGGCCAGTGGACCCCAAGAGTGACGAGGAACCGCGACCCTTGGGTACCGTGCACTATTGTCGAGTGCAACCCCTTCACAACGTTCCACGAACTTGTGCTTTGGACCACGTGTGTTCCTAGCCTCCAGCAGGAATCCCTCTGAAGATCAGAGGCCTGCCACGTCCCGCGTGACCGTGGGCCCCTGTTGAGCGAATCCTCCCGAGGCGTCTTTGCAATCCCTTGCCAGCCGGCTTGTGGGTCCCCAGAAGACTTTCTAAAGAAACCAAAGGGCTCCCCTGATTGCTCCAGGCCTGCCCTGACTTACCCTTGCAGGGTGAGTCCCACAGACCTTGCTGGTCTGCCCCATTGTCTCTTCACACTTTCCCCGAGACTTGCTGTTACCAAGGCTTGTTGGCTCCGATCGAGTTGCTGACACCGCAGTAAGCCGCAGACATCGTGGGACACACGGAATCCAGCTCCTGGTCATCGACGACACCTCCTGGACCTCATGGCTGAAGAGTCAAGGCAACCGCGGACGACCTGAATCTTGCGACGACGGTGGGCATCCATCTTTCTTGCCCCGAGTCACTGCCAAGTGACTTTGAACACTGTCCCCTCTGCTTTCAGGTCTTCCATCTTCCGAATCCAGGCTTGGATTCCTCCGGACACTTCTCCTGCCGCCGCAAGCAGCAAGTCTTCACTGGCTCCCATTGAAAACGACGCCGCGACCCGACACCAAAGAACACCTATGCATCCGGCTCCCCTGGGTGAGGTAACTTCAGCACTACGGTGCTCCTGTGGGTGTGGGCCCTAGAACTACTTACCCTGTAAGTGACTTGCTTGTAGCTTCCCTCGAAGTGTCCTAAAACTCTAACTTTCCCAGTGCGACTATCGCACTGACTCGTATCTGGTTCGCGTCTGTGTTAGACACACCGCGTCCAACTCCCTTGCAATACCATCTGTAACCGCGTCCTTCGACTCGTACAAGGACCGATCGGTGTGTTCGCCTCGAACACGCAAGGGACCTTTAACATAGATTTTTCAATCGCGTCTGAGTGCATAGACTCGTACAGGATTCGCATCGGTGCCAGGTCACCGTGTCCGTCCCCTGTGGGTCTCCTACAACTACCTGGGGTGGTTCTTGGGGGTCCCTCGATTCTAGATGCCCTAGACCTAGGTCTAGCAAACTAAGATTGTAACATTCAATTGTGCTAAACTTATCCTGATAATATTTGACTTGTACATATGTTCCTGACCTCTAATCTCATAAAGAGATTAGTAGAGAGTGTTTATTAATAAATACATATATATTTGATATATATACCTGTGTGGTGTCTTTTCATTTGGTGATTCAAGAGATTGTGTGGTAAAACAAGCTGCTTTACATTCCTTCAAGACTTAGCCTGAAGGCTGCTCTCCACAGCTACCACTAGGATAGCTTTCTATAAAGGTTGTCTTAAACCTATCTACCATAAGAGTCGAACTGTTCTGGTGCAAGGTGTCCACTTTAATTAGTGAACAGCATATACCAGGCCAACTTCTCACACAAAGTTAGACCTGAAGTCTAGGAGCCCGATTCACAGATGCAAAGTTAGACCTGAAGTCTAAGTTCCTGCTATGTTATGTTATATGTTATGTTATACGGTCTTATAGAGCGCTCAGCTGCCCCAGCAAAGGGGCGTCCCGGCGCTGAAGGCAGAAAACTGCACAGCCTCTATCAAGAAAAAAAGGCCTACAGCGGAGGGAAGAGAAATGTTTTGATTGCTTTGCGAAATGCCAAATAATCCTTCAGGCTGCGGATAGAAGTAGGGAGCGTGTAGGAGAGTAGGATCTGCCTCTTATGTTGCCCCCACTTTTTTTCTGATGTTTACACTGGTTTCTGGCTATAGTCTGGCTGGGACCCTGCCAATCAGGGCCCCAGCCTCTCTGTTCTCTCTAAACGATTTGGAGTGCACTCTAGGTGCACTAGTGATTGGATACTGTGGTACCTTATGAGTCCCTAGTATATGGTACCTTAGGTACCAAGGGCATAGGTACTTCACAGGCCTACCAGGGGCTGAAGCATGTATTATGCCACCCCTGGGAGGCAGACTAAATCTGACACCACAGGCCTGCTACTGCAGCCTGGGTGAGGAAGTGCTAGCGCCCCTCACTGAGATACAGGTCCCCTATATCTCTCCTGCACACACATAGAGACTTATCAGTCACCCCTAAAGCAGGTCCTATCAATCCTGAGGGCAGGGTGCTTAGTTTCCATGTGAGGGGGTGCCTCTGCCTGAGCAGGGCCCCTCTGCAGCTCTCAGAGTCCACTCTCTGGGGCTGTTTGTGGATGTGGTTAAACCATATACTTTTAAGTGCATTATATCCTCGCGGTAGAATGCTAACTTTGGAATGGCTGCATCGAAACATGTCGTGTTTGGTGTCAAACATCTTGGAATACTCCCCCCGCCAGTGCTGGCGGCGGGGGTAGCAATCCACCCTTCTAGAGGGATAGACATGTACCTACTGTGGAAACGCGGTAGAATCCTGCGGAGCCCTGGCATCACAAAATGGATGCCACCAGTCACAGACACTGGGCTGCCCTCCTGCTGATGACCAAGACTCGCAGTGGAGGAAGCCCAACAATAGATATCCTGTCCCAAGGGGTGTGACCACCTTCCAGACAGGGTTTAGTGTATTGGGGCTGGGTGGGTGCACTCTTAGAGTGCTTTGAAGTCCTGCACTGGGGGAGCAGAAGGCTCCTCTGTGCATACCCCAGTTCAAACCGGCTCAGGGGCTACCTGCCCCTTCTCTGGCGCGAAACTGGACAAAGGGAAGTGGGTGTAGCCACCCACTCCCCTGACCCTCCCATAGGTAGGGTCATAGAGCTAGTCCCTCCCTTTCTTTTAGTATAAGAGGGGGAACCTGTGCATTGCAAACTAGATTTTCCCTGGACGACGCTCTGAAGAAGAATCCCGGACCTTCGACGTTCCACTACCTTTGGAAGACTGAAGAATCTCCCTTTGAGTCAAGGAGTGACTCCCCTGCTTGGCAGGCACCAAAAACTACAAACGACGGTCGGAAACTACGCTGCTCCCGCCGGAGTCCGAAGTCCCTGCAGCCCAAGAAGAAGATTTCCTGACTTCTCAAAGGCCATCGTGAGTCCCCAGCGAAGCTGAGGCCAGTGGACCCCAAGAGTGACGAGGAACCGCGACCCTTGGGTACCGTGCACTATTGTCGAGTGCAACCCCTTCACAACGTTCCACGAACTTGTGCTTTGGACCACGTGTGTTCCTAGCCTCCAGCAGGAATCCCTCCGAAGATCAGAGGCCTGCCACGTCCCGCGTGACCGTGGGCCCCTGTTGAGCGAATCCTCCCGAGGCGTCTTTGCGATCCCTTGCCAGCCGGCTTGTGGGTCCCCAGAAGACTTTCTAAAGAAACCAAAGGGCTCCCCTGATTGCTCCAGGCCTGCCCTGACTTACCCTTGCAGGGTGAGTCCCACAGACCTTGCTGGTCTGCCCCATTGTCTCTTCACACTTTCCCCGAGACTTGCTGTTACCAAGGCTTGTTGGCTCCGATCGAGTTGCTGACACCGCAGTAAGCCGCAGACATTGTGGGACACACGGAATCCAGCTCATGGTCGTCGACGACACCTCCTGGACCTCATGGCTGAAGAGTCAAGGCAACCGCGGACGACCTGAATCTTGCGACGACGGTGGGCATCCATCTTTCTTGCCCCGAGTCACTGCCAAGTGACTTTGAACACTGTCCCCTCTGCTTTCAGGTCTTCCATCTTCCGAATCCAGGCTTGGATTCCTCCGGACACTTCTCCTGCCGCCGCAAGCAGCAAGTCTTCACTGGCTCCCATTGAAAACGACGCCGCGACCCGACACCAAAGAACACCTATGCATCCGGCTCCCCTGGGTGAGGTAACTTCAGCACTACGGTGCTCCTGTGGGTGTGGGCCCTAGAACTACTTACCCTGTAAGTGACTTGCTTGTAGCTTCCTCGAAGTGTCCTAAAACTCTAACTTTCCCAGTGCGACTATCGCACTGACTCGTATCTGGTTCGCGTCTGTGTTAGACACACCGCGTCCAACTCCCTTGCAATACCATCTGTAACCGCGTCCTTCGACTCGTACAAGGACCGATCGGTGTGTTCGCCTCGAACACGCAAGGGACCTTTAACATAGATTTTTCAATCGCGTCTGAGTGCATAGACTCGTACAGGATTCGCATCGGTGCCAGGTCACCGTGTCCGTCCCCTGTGGGTCTCCTACAACTACCTGGGGTGGTTCTTGGGGGTCCCTCGATTCTAGATGCCCTAGACCTAGGTCTAGCAAACTAAGATTGTAACATTCAATTGTGCTAAACTTATCCTGATAATATTTGACTTGTACATATGTTCCTGACCTCTAATCTCATAAAGAGATTAGTAGAGAGTGTTTATTAATAAATACATATATATTTGATATATATACCTGTGTGGTGTCTTTTCATTTGGTGATTCAAGAGATTGTGTGGTAAAACAAGCTGCTTTACATTCCTTCAAGACTTAGCCTGAAGGCTGCTCTCCACAGCTACCACTAGGATAGCTTTCTATAAAGGTTGTCTTAAACCTATCTACCATAAGAGTCGAACTGTTCTGGTGCAAGGTGTCCACTTTAATTAGTGAACAGCATATACCAGGCCAACTTCTCACACAAAGTTAGACCTGAAGTCTAGGAGCCCGATTCACAGATGCAAAGTTAGACCTGAAGTCTAAGTTCCTGCTATGTTATGTTATATGTTATGTTATACGGTCTTATAGAGCGCTCAGCTGCCCCAGCAAAGGGGCGTCCCGGCGCTGAAGGCAGAAAACTGCACAGCCTCTATCAAGAAAAAAAGGCCTACAGCGGAGGGAAGAGAAATGTTTTGATTGCTTTGCAAAATGCCAAATAATCCTTCAGGCTGCGGATAGAAGTAGGGAGCGCATTCCAGAGTTTGGATGCCAGAGCACGGAAGGAGCGTCCTCCGGCATGAACCCTCCTCACCCGAGGGACAACCGCCAAATGCTGCCCCATCGACCTGAGTTGGCGGGACGGGGTATTTGGAGTGTGCAGATTGGCCAGAATACCTGGGGAAGAAGAGTTCAAGATTTTGAACGTAATACAGAGGGCCTTGAACTCTATACGTTTGGCCACAGGCAGCCAGTGGAGTCGACGAATGGCGTTAGATGCAGAGCACGTCCTAGGCAGGCCGAAGAGAGTTCTAGCCGCAGCGTTCTGGATCCTTTGCAGTCTAACAATTTCAGACTTGTTAGACTCCAGATAGAGCGAGCTGGCATAGTCTAATCTCGATAGAATCGAAGCCTGAATGATGACCTGCCTGATGGAGGGGTCAAAAAACCCCAACAATGGTTTGAGCCCCCGCAGTATCCCAAAGCAGGTCCCTCCCACCTTCTTGGTTTGGGTCTGGAAACTCAGGGCTGAGTCGACCCAGACACCCAGGTTTTTTACCACCTGTTTGGGGGCAGGTGCATGCCCCAAGGTGGCAGGTCACCAGTGCTCACTCGACAGCTCAGAGTCTTTCCCTACCAGCAATACCTCAGACTTGCTGGCGTTGAGCTGGAGACAGTTGGCAGTCATCCATTCCGCAATGGCCTCGAGATCGCTCCGGAACTTACAAGCGTAAGGGGCTAAGGGGCTGATTCACAAAGGCAAATTTAGACCTGAAGTCTAGGAGCCCGATTCACAGATGCAAAGTTAGACCAGAAGTCTAGGAGCCCGATTCACAGATGCAAAGTTAGACCTGAAGTCTAGGAGCCCGATTCACAGATGCAAACTTAGACCTGATGTCTAGGAGCCCGATTCACAAAGGCAAAGTTAGACCTGAAGTTTAGGAGCCTGATTCACAAAGGCAAAGTTAGACCTGAAGTCTAAGTTCCTGAAGTCTAAGGGCCTGATTCACAAAGGCAAACTTAGACCTGAAGTCTAGGAGCCCGGTTCACAGATGCAAAGTTAGACCTGAAGTCTAGGAGCCCGATTCACAAAGGGAAAGTTAGACCTGAAGTCTAGGAGCCCGATTCACAGATGCAAAGTTAGACCTGAAGTCTAGGAGCCCGATTCACAGATGCAAAGTTAGACCTGAAGTCTAGGAGCCCGATTTACAGATGCAAAGTTAGATCTGAAGTCTAGGAGCCCGATTCACAGATGCAAAGTTAGACCTGAAGTCTAGGAGCCCGATTCACAGATGCAAATTTAGACCTGAAGTCTAGGAGCCCGATTCACAAAGGGAAAGTTAGACCTGAAGTCTAGGAGCCCGATTCACAAAGGCAAAGTTAGACCTGAAGTCTAAGTTCCTGAAGTCTAAGGGCCTGATTCACAAAGGCAAACTTAGACCTGAAGTCTAGGAGCCCGATTCACAGATGCAAAGTTAGACCTGAAGTCTAGGAGCCCGATTCACAGATGTAAAGTTAGACCTGAAGTCTAGGAACCCGATTCACAGATGCAGAGTTAGACCTGAAGTCTAGGAGCCCGATTCACAGATGCAAAGTTAGACCTGAAGTCTAGGAGCCCGATTCACAGATGCAAAGTTAGACCTGAAGTCTAGGAGCCCGATTCACAAAGGGAAAGTTAGACCTGAAGTCTAGGAGCCCGATTCACAAAGGCAAAGTTAGACCTGAAGTCTAAGTTCCTGAAGTCTAAGGGCTTGATTCACAAAGTCAAACTTAGACCTGAAGTCTAGGAGCCCGATTCACAGATGTAAAGTTAGACCTAAAGTCTAGGAACCCGATTCACAGATGCAGAGTTAGACCTGAAGTCTAGGAGCCCGATTCACAGATGCAAAGTTAGACCTGAAGTCTAGGAGCCCGATTCACAGTTGCAAAGTTAGACCTGAAGTCTAGGAGCCCGATTCACAAAGGGAAAGTTAGACCTGAAGTCTAGGAGCCCGATTCACAAAGGCAAAGTTAGACCTGAAGTCTAAGTTCCTGTTATGTTATGTTATATGTTATGTTATACGGTCTTATAGAGCACTCAGCTGCCCCAGCAAAGGGGCGTCCCGGCGCTGAAGGCAGAAAACTGCACAGCCTCTATCAGGAAAAAAAGGCCTACAGCGGAGGGAAGAGAAATGTTTTGATTGCTTTGCGAAATGCCAAATAATCCTTCAGGCTGCGGATAGAAGTAGGGAGCGTGTAGGAGAGTAGGATCTGCCTCTTATGTTGCCCCCACTTTTTTTCTGATGTTTACACTGGTTTCTGGCTATAGTCTGGCTGGGACCCTGCCAATCAGGGCCCCAGCCTCTCTGTTCTCTCTAAACGATTTGGAGTGCACTCTAGGTGCACTAGTGATTGGATACTGTGGTACCTTATGAGTCCCTAGTATATGGTACCTTAGGTACCAAGGGCATAGGTACTTCACAGGCCTACCAGGGGCTGAAGCATGTATTATGCCACCCCTGGGAGGCAGACTAAATCTGACACCACAGGCCTGCTACTGCAGCCTGGGTAAGGAAGTGCTAGCACCCCTCACTGAGATATAGGTCCCCTATATCTCTCCTGCACACACATTGAGACTTATCAGTCACCCCTAAAGCAGGCCCTATCAATCCTGAGGGCAGGGTGCTTAGTTTCCATGTGATGGGGTGCCTCTGCCTGAGCAGGGCCCCTCTGCAGCTCTCAGAGTCCACTCTCTGGTGCTGTTTGTGGATGCGGTTAAACCATATACTTTTAAGTGCATTATATCCTCGCGGTAGAATGCTAACTTTGGAATGGCTGCATCGAAACATGTCGTGTTTGGTGTCAAACATCTTGGTATACTCCCCCCGCCAGTGCTGGCGGCGGGGGTAGCATTCCACCCTTCTAGAGGGATAGACATGTACCTACTGTGGAAATGCGGTAGAATCCTGCGGAGCCCTGGCATCACAAAATGGATGCCACCAGTCACAGACACTGGGCTGCCCTCCTGCTGATGACCAACACTCGCAGTGGAGGAAGCCCAACAATAGATATCCTGTCCCAAGGGGGTGTGACCACCTTCCAGACAGGGTTTAGTGTATTGGGGCTGGGTGGGTGCACTCTTAGAGTGCTTTGAAGTCCTGCACTGGGGGAGCAGAAGGCTCCTCTGTGCATACCCCAGTTCAAACCGGCTCAGGGGCTACCTGCCCCTGCTCTGGCGTGAAACTGGACAAAGGGAAGTGGGTGTAGCCACCCACTCCCCTGACCCTCCCATAGGTAGGGTCATAGAGCTAGTCCCTCCCTTTCTTTTAGTATAAGAGGGGGAACCTGTGCATTGCAAACTAGATTTTCCCTGGACGACGCTCTGAAGAAGAATCCCGGACCTTCGACGTTCCACTACCTTTGGAAGACTGAAGAATCTCCCTTTGAGTCAAGGAGTGACTCCCCTGCTTGGCAGGCACCAAAAACTACAAACGACGGTCGCAAACTACGCCGCTCCCGCCGGAGTCCGAAGTCCCTGCAGCCCAAGAAGAAGATTTCCTGACTTCTCAAAGGCCATCGTGAGTCCCCAGCGAAGCTGAGGCCAGTGGACCCCAAGAGTGACGAGGAACCGCGACCCTTGGGTACCGTGCACTATTGTCGAGTGCAACCCCTTCACAACGTTCCACGAACTTGTGCTTTGGACCACGTGTGTTCCTAGCCTCCAGCAGGAATCCCTCCGAAGATCAGAGGCCTGCCACGTCCCGCGTGACCGTGGGCCCCTGTTGAGCGAATCCTCCCGAGGCGTCTTTGCGATCCCTTGCCAGCCGGCTTGTGGGTCCCCAGAAGACTTTCTAAAGAAACCAAAGGGCTCCCCTGATTGATCCAGGCCTGCCCTGACGTACCCTTGCAGGGTGAGTCCCACAGACCTTGCTGGTCTGCCCCATTGTCTCTTCACACTTTCCCCGAGACTTGCTGTTACCAAGGCTTGTTGGCTCCGATCGAGTTGCTGACACCGCAGTAAGCCGCAGACATCGTGGGACACACGGAATCCAGCTCCTGGTCGTCGACGACACCTCCTGGACCTCATGGCTGAAGAGTCAAGGCAACCGCGGACGACCTGAATCTTGCGACGACGGTGGGCATCCATCTTTCTTGCCCCGAGTCACTGCCAAGTGACTTTGAACACTGTCCCCTCTGCTTTCAGGTCTTCCATCTTCCGAATCCAGGCTTGGATTCCTCCGGACACTTCTCCTGCCGCCGCAAGCAGCAAGTCTTCACTGGCTCCCATTGAAAACGACGCCGCGACCCGACACCAAAGAACACCTATGCACCCGGCTCCCCTGGGTGAGGTAACTTCAGCACTACGGTGCTCCTGTGGGTGTGGGCCCTAGAACTACTTACCCTGTAAGTGACTTGCTTGTAGCTTCCCTCGAAGTGTCCTAAAACTCTAACTTTCCCAGTGCGACTATCGCACTGACTCGTATCTGGTTCGCGTCTGTGTTAGACACACCGCGTCCAACTCCCTTGCAATACCATCTGTAACCGCGTCCTTCGACTCGTACAAGGACCGATCGGTGTGTTCGCCTCGAACACGCAAGGGACCTTTAACATTGATTTTTCAATCGCGTCTGAGTGCATAGACTCGTACAGGATTCGCATCGGTGCCAGGTCACCGTGTCCGTCCCCTGTGGGTCTCCTACAACTACCTGGGGTGGTTCTTGGGGGTCCCTCGATTCTAGATGCCCTAGACCTAGGTCTAGCAAACTAAGATTGTAACATTCAATTGTGCTAAACTTATCCTGATAATATTTGACTTGTACATATGTTCCTGACCTCTAATCTCATAAAGAGATTAGTAGAGAGTGTTTATTAATAAATACATATATATTTGATATATATACCTGTGTGGTGTCTTTTCATTTGGTGATTCAAGAGATTGTGTGGTAAAACAAGCTGCTTTACATTCCTTCAAGACTTAGCCTGAAGGCTGCTCTCCACAGCTACCACTAGGATAGCTTTCTATAAAGGTTGTCTTAAACCTATCTACCATAAGAGTCGAATTGTTCTGGTGCAAGGTGTCCACTTTAATTAGTGAACAGCATATACCAGGCCAACTTCTCACACAAAGTTAGACCTGAAGTCTAGGAGCCCGATTCACAGATGCAAAGTTAGACCTGAAGTCTAAGTTCCTGTTATGTTATGTTATATGTTATGTTATACGGTCTTATAGAGCGCTCAGCTGCCCCAGCAAAGGGGCGTCCCGGCGCTGAAGGCAGAAAACTGCACAGCCTCTATCAAGAAAAAAAGGCCTACAGCGGAGGGAAGAGAAATGTTTTGATTGCTTTGCGAAATGCCAAATAATCCTTCAGGCTGCGGATAGAAGTAGGGAGCGCATTCCAGAGTTTGGATGCCAGAGCACGGAAGGAGCGTCCTCCGGCATGAACCCTCCTCACCCGAGGGACAACCGCCAAATGCTGCCCCATCGACCTGAGTTGGCGGGACGGGGTATTTGGAGTGGGCAGATTGGCCAGAATACCTGGGGAAGAAGAGTTCAAGATTTTGAACGTAATACAGAGGGCCTTGAACTCTATACGTTTGGCCACAGGCAGCCAGTGGAGTCGACGAATGGCGTTAGATGCAGAGCACGTCCTAGGCAGGCCGAAGAGAGTTCTAGCCGCAGCGTTCTGGATCCTTTGCAGTCTAACAATTTCAGACTTGTTAGACCCCAGATAGAGCGAGCTGGCATAGTCTAATCTCGATAGAATCGAAGCCTGAATGATGACCTGCCTGATGGAGGGGTCAAAAAACCCCAACAATGGTTTGACCCCCTGCAGTATCCCAAAGCAGGTCCCTCCCACCTTCTTGGTTTGGGTCTGGAAACTCAGGGCTGAGTCGACCCAGACACCCAGGTTTTTTACCACCTGTTTGGGGGCAGGTGCATGCCCCAAGGTGGCAGGTCACCAGTGCTCACTCGACAGCTCAGAGTCTTTCCCTACCAGCAATACCTCAGACTTGCTGGCGTTGAGCTGGAGACAGTTGGCAGTCATCCATTCCGCAATGGCCTCGAGATCGCTCCGGAACTTACAAGCGTAAGGGGCTAAGGGGCTGATTCACAAAGGCAAATTTAGACCTGAAGTCTAGGAGCCCGATTCACAGATGCAAAGTTAGACCAGAAGTCTAGGAGCCCGATTCACAGATGCAAAGTTAGACCTGAAGTCTAGGAGCCCGATTCACAGATGCAAACTTAGACCTGATGTCTAGGAGCCCGATTCACAAAGGCAAAGTTAGACCTGAAGTTTAGGAGCCTGATTCACAAAGGCAAAGTTAGACCTGAAGTCTAAGTTCCTGAAGTCTAAGGGCCTGATTCACAAAGGCAAACTTAGACCTGAAGTCTAGGAGCCCGGTTCACAGATGCAAAGTTAGACCTGAAGTCTAGGAGCCCGATTCACAAAGGGAAAGTTAGACCTGAAGTCTAGGAGCCCGATTCACAGATGCAAAGTTAGACCTGAAGTCTAGGAGCCCGATTCACAGATGCAAAGTTAGACCTGAAGTCTAGGAGCCCGATTTACAGATGCAAAGTTAGATCTGAAGTCTAGGAGCCCGATTCACAGATGCAAAGTTAGACCTGAAGTCTAGGAGCCCGATTCACAGATGCAAATTTAGACCTGAAGTCTAGGAGCCCGATTCACAAAGGGAAAGTTAGACCTGAAGTCTAGGAGCCCGATTCACAAAGGCAAAGTTAGACCTGAAGTCTAAGTTCCTGAAGTCTAAGGGCCTGATTCACAAAGGCAAACTTAGACCTGAAGTCTAGGAGCCCGATTCACAGATGCAAAGTTAGACCTGAAGTCTAGGAGCCCGATTCACAGATGTAAAGTTAGACCTGAAGTCTAGGAACCCGATTCACAGATGCAGAGTTAGACCTGAAGTCTAGGAGCCCGATTCACAGATGCAAAGTTAGACCTGAAGTCTAGGAGCCCGATTCACAGATGCAAAGTTAGACCTGAAGTCTAGGAGCCCGATTCACAAAGGGAAAGTTAGACCTGAAGTCTAGGAGCCCGATTCACAAAGGCAAAGTTAGACCTGAAGTCTAAGTTCCTGAAGTCTAAGGGCTTGATTCACAAAGTCAAACTTAGACCTGAAGTCTAGGAGCCCGATTCACAGATGCAAAGTTAGACCTGAAGTCTAGGAGCCCGATTCACAGATGTAAAGTTAGACCTAAAGTCTAGGAACCCGATTCACAGATGCAGAGTTAGACCTGAAGTCTAGGAGCCCGATTCACAGATGCAAAGTTAAACCTGAAGTCTAGGAGCCCGATTCACAGTTGCAAAGTTAGACCTGAAGTCTAGGAGCCCGATTCACAAAGGGAAAGTTAGACCTGAAGTCTAGGAGCCCGATTCACAAAGGCAAAGTTAGACCTGAAGTCTAAGTTCCTGTTATGTTATATGTTATGTTATACGGTCTTATAGAGCACTCAGCTGCCCCAGCAAAGGGGCGTCCCGGCGCTGAAGGCAGAAAACTGCACAGCCTCTATCAGGAAAAAAAGGCCTACAGCGGAGGGAAGAGAAATGTTTTGATTGCTTTGCGAAATGCCAAATAATCCTTCAGGCTGCGGATAGAAGTAGGGAGCGTGTAGGAGAGTAGGATCTGCCTCTTATGTTGCCCCCACTTTTTTCTGATGTTTACACTGGTTTCTGGCTATAGTCTGGCTGGGACCCTGCCAATCAGGGCCCCAGCCTCTCTGTTCTCTCTAAACGATTTGGAGTGCACTCTAGGTGCACTAGTGATTGGATACTGTGGTACCTTATGAGTCCCTAGTATATGGTACCTTAGGTACCAAGGGCATAGGTACTTCACAGGCCTACCAGGGGCTGAAGCATGTATTATGCCACCCCTGGGAGGCAGACTAAATCTGACACCACAGGCCTGCTACTGCAGCCTGGGTAAGGAAGTGCTAGCACCCCTCACTGAGATATAGGTCCCCTATATCTCTCCTGCACACACATTGAGACTTATCAGTCACCCCTAAAGCAGGCCCTATCAATCCTGAGGGCAGGGTGCTTAGTTTCCATGTGATGGGGTGCCTCTGCCTGAGCAGGGCCCCTCTGCAGCTCTCAGAGTCCACTCTCTGGTGCTGTTTGTGGATGCGGTTAAACCATATACTTTTAAGTGCATTATATCCTCGCGGTAGAATGCTAACTTTGGAATGGCTGCATCGAAACATGTCGTGTTTGGTGTCAAACATCTTGGTATACTCCCCCCGCCAGTGCTGGCGGCGGGGGTAGCATTCCACCCTTCTAGAGGGATAGACATGTACCTACTGTGGAAATGCGGTAGAATCCTGCGGAGCCCTGGCATCACAAAATGGATGCCACCAGTCACAGACACTGGGCTGCCCTCCTGCTGATGACCAACACTCGCAGTGGAGGAAGCCCAACAATAGATATCCTGTCCCAAGGGGTGTGACCACCTTCCAGACAGGGTTTAGTGTATTGGGGCTGGGTGGGTGCACTCTTAGAGTGCTTTGAAGTCCTGCACTGGGGGAGCAGAAGGCTCCTCTGTGCATACCCCAGTTCAAACCGGCTCAGGGGCTACCTGCCCCTGCTCTGGCGCGAAACTGGACAAAGGGAAGTGGGTGTAGCCACCCACTCCCCTGACCCTCCCATAGGTAGGGTCATAGAGCTAGTCCCTCCCTTTCTTTTAGTATAAGAGGGGGAACCTGTGCATTGCAAACTAGATTTTCCCTGGACGACGCTCTGAAGAAGAATCCCGGACCTTCGACGTTCCACTACCTTTGGAAGACTGAAGAATCTCCCTTTGAGTCAAGGAGTGACTCCCCTGCTTGGCAGGCACCAAAAACTACAAACGACGGTCGCAAACTACGCCGCTCCCGCCGGAGTCCGAAGTCCCTGCAGCCCAAGAAGTGGATTTCCTGACTTCTCAAAGACCATCGTGAGTCCCCAGCGAAGCTGAGGCCAGTGGACCCCAAGAGTGACGAGGAACCGCGACCCTTGGGTACCGTGCACTATTGTCGAGTGCAACCCCTTCACAACGTTCCACGAACTTGTGCTTTGGACCACGTGTGTTCCTATCCTCCAGCAGGAATCCCTCCGAAGATCAGAGGCCTGCCACGTCCCGAGTGTCCGTGGGCCCCTGTTGAGCGAATCCTCCCGAGGCGTCTTCGCGATCCCTTGCCAGCCGGCTTGAAGGTCCCACGAAGACTTTCTAAAGAAACCAAAGGGCTCCCCTGGTTGCTCCAGGCCTGCCCTGACTTACCCTCGCTGGGTGCGTCCCACAGACCTTGCTGGTCTGCGCCATTGCCTCTTCACACTTTCCCCGAGACTTGCTGTTACCAAGGCTGGTTGGCTCCAATCGAGTCGCCGACACCGCAGTAAGCTGCAGACATCGTGGCACACGCCGAATCCAGCTCCTGGGCGTCGTCGACACCTCCTGGACCTCGTGGCTGAAGAGTCAAGGCAACCGCGAATGACCTGAATCTTGCGACGACGGTGGGCATCCATCTTCCTTGCCCCGAGTCACTGCCAAGTGACTTTGAACACTGGCCCCTCTGCTTTCAGGTCTTCCATCTTCCGAATCCAGACTTGGATTCCTCCGGACACTTCTCCTGTCGCCGCAAGCAGCAAGTCTTCACTGGCTCCCATTGAAAACGACGCCGCGACCCGACACCAAAGAACACCTATGCACCGGCTCCCCTGGGTGAGGTAACTTCAGCACTACGGTGCTCCTGTGGGTGTGGGCCCTAGAACTACTTACCCTGTAAGTGACTTGCTTGTAGCTTCCCTCGAAGTGTCCTAAAACTCTAACTTGCCCAGTGCGACTATCGCACTGACTCGTATCTGGTCCGCGTCTGTGTTAGACACACCGCGTCCAACTCCCTTGCAATACCATCTGTAACCGCGTCCTTCGACTCGTACAAGGACCGATCGGTGTGTTCGCCTCGAACACGCAAGGGACCTTTAACATTGATCTTTCAATCGCGTCTGAGTGCATAGACTCGTACAGGATTCGCATCGGTGCCAGGTCACCGCGTCCGTCCCCTGTGGGTCTCCTACAACTACCTGGGGTGGTTCTTGGGGGTCCCTCGATTCTAGATGCCCTAGACCTAGGTCTAGCAAACTAAGATTGTAACATTCAATTGTGCTAAACTTATCCTGATAATATTTGACTTGTACATATGTTCCTGACCTCTAATCTCATAAAGAGATTAGTAGAGAGTGTTTATTAATAAATACATATATATTTGATATATATACCTGTGTGGTGTCTTTTCATTTGGTGATTCAAGAGATTGTGTGGTAAAACAAGCTGCTTTACATTCCTTCAAGACTTAGCCTGAAGGCTGCTCTCCACAGCTACCACTAAGATAGCGTTCTATAAAGGTTGTCTTAAACCTATCTACCATAAGAGTCGAATTGTTCTGGTGCAAGGTGTCCACTTTAATTAGTGAACAGCATATACCAGGCCAACTTCTCACACAAAGTTAGACCTGAAGTCTAGGAGCCCGATTCACAGATGCAAAGTTAGACCTGAAGTCTAAGTTCCTGTTATGTTATGTTATATGTTATGTTATACGGTCTTATAGAGCGCTCAGCTGCCCCAGCAAAGGGGCGTCCCGGCGCTGAAGGCAGAAAACTGCACAGCCTCTATCAAGAAAAAAAGACCTACAGCGGAGGGAAGAGAAATGTTTTGATTGCTTTGCGAAATGCCAAATAATCCTTCAGGCTGCGGATAGAAGTAGGGAGCGCATTCCAGAGTTTGGATGCCAGAGCACGGAAGGAGCGTCCTCCGGCATGAACCCTCCTCACCCGAGGGACAACCGCCAAATGCTGCCCCATCGACCTGAGTTGGCGGGACGGGGTATTTGGAGTGTGCAGATTGGCCAGAATACCTGGGGAAGAAGAGTTCAAGATTTTGAACGTAATACAGAGGGCCTTGAACTATATACGTTTGGCCACAGGCAGCCAGTGGAGTCGACGAATGGCGCTAGATGCAGAGCACGTCCTAGGCAGGCCGAAGAGAGTTCTAGCCGCAGCGTTCTGGATCCTTTGCAGTCTAACAATTTCAGACTTGTTAGACCCCAGATAGAGCGAGCTGGCATAGTCTAATCTCGATAGAATCGAAGCCTGAATGATGACCTGCCTGATGGAGGGGTCAAAAAACCCCAACAATGGTTTGAGCCCCCGCAGTATCCCAAAGCAGGTCCCTCCCACCTTCTTGGTTTGGGTCTGGAAACTCAGGACTGAGTTGACCCAGACACCCAGGTTTTTTACCACCTGTTTGGGGGCAGGTGCATGCCCCAAGGTGGCAGGTCACCAGTGCTCACTCGACAGCTCAGAGTCTTTCCCTACCAGCAATACCTCAGACTTGCTGGCGTTGAGCTGGAGACAGTTGGCAGTCATCCATTCCGCAATGGCCTCGAGATCGCTCCGGAACTTACAAGCGTAAGGGGCTAAGGGGCTGATTCACAAAGGCAAATTTAGACCTGAAGTCTAGTAGCCCGATTCACAGATGCAAAGTTAGACCAGAAGTCTAGGAGCCCGATTCACAGATGCAAAGTTAGACCTGAAGTCTAGGAGCCCGATTCACAGATGCAAACTTAGACCTGATGTCTAGGAGCCCGATTCACAAAGGCAAAGTTAGACCTGAAGTCT
This sequence comes from Calotriton arnoldi, assembly GCA_963921515.1. Classification (NCBI taxonomy): domain Eukaryota; kingdom Metazoa; phylum Chordata; class Amphibia; order Caudata; family Salamandridae; genus Calotriton; species Calotriton arnoldi. The sequence continues at coordinate 26,957 of CAWUFW010001561.1, forward strand.
AGGAGCCCGATTTACAGATGCAAAGTTAGACCTGAAGTCTCGGAGCCCGATTCACAGATGCAAAGTTAGACCTGAAGTCTAGGAGGCCGATTCACAGATGCAAAGTTAGACCAGAAGTCTCGGAGCCCGATTCACAGATGCAAAGTTAGACCTGAAGTCTAGGAGGCCGATTCACAGATGCAAAGTTAGACCTGAAGTCTAGGAGCCCGATTCACAGATGCAAACTTAGACCTGATGTCTAGGAGCCCGATTCACAAAGGCAAAGTTAGACCTGAAGTTTAGGAGCCTGATTCACAAAGGCAAAGTTAGACCTGAAGTCTAGGAGCCCGATTCACAAAGGCAAAGTTAGACCTGAAGTCTAAGTTCCTGAAGTCTAAGGGCCTGATTCACAAAGGCAAACTTAGACCTGAAGTCTAGGAGCCCGGTTCACAGATGCAAAGTTAGACCTGAAGTCTAGGAGCCCGATTCACAAAGGGAAAGTTAGACCTGAAGTCTAGGAGCCCGATTCGCAGATGCAAAGTTAGACCTGAAGTCTAGGAGCCCGATTCACAGATGCAAAGTTAGACCTGAAGTCTAGGAGCCCGATTTACAGATGCAAAGTTAGATCTGAAGTCTAGGAGCCCGATTCACAGATGCAAAGTTAGACCTGAAGTCTAGGAGCCCGATTCACAGATGCAAAGTTAGACCTGAAGTCTAGGAGCCCGATTCACAAAGGGAAAGTTAGACCTGAAGTCTAGGAGCCCGATTCACAAAGGCAAAGTTAGACCTGAAGTCTAAGTTCCTGAAGTCTAAGGGCCTGATTCACAAAGGCAAACTTAGACCTGAAGTCTAGGAGCCCGATTCACAGATGCAAAGTTAGACCTGAAGTCTAGGAGCCCGATTCACAGATGTAAAGTTAGACCTGAAGTCTAGGAACCCGATTCACAGATGCAGAGTTAGACCTGAAGTCTAGGAGCCCGATTCACAGATGCAAAGTTAGACCTGAAGTCTAGGAGCCCGATTCACAGATGCAAAGTTAGACCTGAAGTCTAGGAGCCCGATTCACAAAGGGAAAGTTAGACCTGAAGTCTAGGAGCCCGATTCACAAAGGCAAAGTTAGACCTGAAGTCTAAGTTCCTGAAGTCTAAGGGCCTGATTCACAAAGTCAAACTTAGACCTGAAGACTAGGAGCCCGAATCACAGATGCAAAGTTAGACCTGAAGTCTAGGAGCCCGATTCACAGATGTAAAGTTAGACCTGAAGTCTAGGAACCCGATTCACAGATGCAGAGTTAGACCTGAAGTCTAGGAGCCCGATTCACAGATGCAAAGTTAGACCTGAAGTCTAGGAGCCCGATTCACAGTTGCAAAGTTAGATCTGATGTCTAGGAGCCCGATTCACAAAGGGAAAGTTAGACCTGAAGTCTAGGAGCCCGATTCACAAAGGCAAAGTTAGACCTGAAGTCTAAGTTCCTGTTATGTTATGTTATATGTTATGTTATACGGTCTTATAGAGCACTCAGCTGCCCCAGCAAAGGGGCGTCCCGGCGCTGAAGGCAGAAAACTGCACAGCCTCTATCAGGAAAAAAAGGCCTACAGCGGAGGGAAGAGAAATGTTTTGATTGCTTTGCGAAATGCCAAATAATCCTTCAGGCTGCGGATAGAAGTAGGGAGCGTGTAGGAGAGTAGGATCTGCCTCTTATATTGCCCCCACTTTTTTTCTGATGTTTACACTGGTTTCTGGCTATAGTCTGGCTGGGACCCTGCCAATCAGGGCCCCAGCCTCTCTGTTCTCTCTAAACGATTTGGAGTGCACTCTAGGTGCACTAGTGATTGGATACTGTGGTACCTTATGAGTCCCTAGTATATGGTACCTTAGGTACCAAGGGCATAGGTACTTCACAGGCCTACCAGGGGCTGAAGCATGTATTATGCCACCCCTGGGAGGCAGACTAAATCTGACACCACAGGCCTGCTACTGCAGCCTGGGTGAGGAAGTGCTAGCACCTCTCACTGAGATATAGGTCCCCTATATCTCTCCTGCACACACATTGAGACTTATCAGTCACCCCTAAAGCAGGCCCTATCAATCCTGAGGGCAGGGTGCTTAGTTTCCATGTGAGGGGTGCCTCTGCCTGAGCAGGGCCCCTCTGCAGCTCTCAGAGTCCACTCTCTGGGGCTGTTTGTGGATGCGGTTAAACCATATACTTTTAAGTGCATTATATCCTCGCGGTAGAATGCTAACTTTGGAATGGCTGCATCGAAACATGTCGTGTTTGGTGTCAAACATCTTGGTATACTCCCCCCCGCCAGTGCTGGCGGCGGGGGTAGCATTCCACCCTTCTAGAGGGATAGACATGTACCTACTGTGGAAACGCGGTAGAATCCTGCGGAGCCCTGGCATCACAAAATGGATGCCACCAGTCACAGACACTGGGCTCCCCTCCTGCTGATGACCAACACTCGCAGTGGAGGAAGCCCAACAATAGATATCCTGTCCCAAGGGGGTGTGACCATCTTCCAGACAGGGTTTAGTGTATTGGGGCTGGGTGGGTGCACTCTTAGAGTGCTTTGAAGTCCTGCACTGGGGGAGCAGAAGGCTCCTCTGTGCATACCCCAGTTCAAACCGGCTCAGGGGCTACCTGCCCCTGCTCTGGCGCGAAACTGGACAAAGGGAAGTGGGTGTAGCCACCCACTCCCCTGACCCTCCCATAGGTAGGGTCATAGAGCTAGTCCCTCCCTTTCTTTTAGTATAAGAGGGGGAACCTGTGCATTGCAAACTAGATTTTCCCTGGACGACGCTCTGAAGAAGAATCCCGGACCTTCGACGTTCCACTACCTTTGGAAGACTGAAGAATCTCCCTTTGAGTCAAGGAGTGACTCCCCTGCTTGGCAGGCACCAAAAACTACAAACGACGGTCGCAAACTACACCGCTCCCGCCGGAGTCCGAAGTCCCTGCAGCCCAAGAAGTGGATTTCCTGACTTCTCAAAGGCCATCGTGAGTCCCCAGCGAAGCTGAGGCCAGTGGACCCCAAGAGTGACGAGGAACCGCGACCCTTGGGTACCGTGCACTATTGTCGAGTGCAACCCCTTCACAACGTTCCACGAACTTGTGCTTTGGACCACGTGTGTTCCTAGCCTCCAGCAGGAATCCCTCCAAAGATCAGAGGCCTGCCGCGTCCCGAGTGACCGTGGGCCCCTGTTGAGCGAATCCTCCCGAGGCGTCTTCGCGATCCCTTGCCAGCCGGCTTGTGGGTCCCCAGAAGACTTTCTAAAGAAACCAAAGGGCTCCCCTGGTTGCTCCAGGCCTGCCCTGACTTACCCTCGCTGGGTGAGTCCCACAGACCTTGCTGGTCTGCGCCATTGCCTCTTCACACTTTCCCCGAGACTTGCTGTTACCAAGGCTGGTTGGCTCCAATCGAGTCGCCGACACCGCAGTACGCTGCAGACATCATGGGACACGCCGAATCCAGCTCCTGGGCATCGTCGACACCTCCTGGACCTCGTGGCTGAAGAGTCAAGGCAACCGCGAATGACCTGAATCTTGCGACGACGGTGGGCATCCATCTTCCTTGCCCCGAGTCACTGCCAAGTGACTTTGAACACTGGCCCCTCTGCTTTCAGGTCTTCCATCTTCCGAATCCAGGCTTGGATTCCTCCGGACACTTCTCCTGTCGCCGCAAGCAGCAAGTCTTCACTGGCTCCCATTGAAAACGACGCCGCGACCCGACACCAAAGGACACCTATGCACCCGGCTCCCCTGGGTGAGGTAACTTCAGCACTACGGTGCTCCTGTGGGTGTGGGCCCTAGAACTACTTACCCTGTAAGTGACTTTCTTGTAGCTTCCCTAGAAGTCCCCTAAAACTCTTATTTTCTAAGTGCGACAATTGCGCTGACTCGTACAGGGTTCGCGTCTGTGTTAGACACACCGCGTCCATCTCCTTTGTAACACTATCTAGAACTGTATCCTTCGACTCGTACTGAGTCCGATCGGTGTTCGCCTCGAACACACAAGGGGCCTGTAACATTGAGATCTCCATTGCCCTGACTCGCACAAGGTTCGCGTCTGTGTTAGACACAGCACGTCCATCTCCCTGGCAACTCTATCTGTAACCGCGTCCTTCGACTCGTACAAGGACCGATCGGTGTGTTCGCCTCGAACACGCAAGGGACCTTTAACATTGAAATCTCAATCGCGTCTGAGCGCATAGACTCGCACAGGACTCGCACCGGTGCCAGGACACCGCGTCCGTCCCCTGTGGGTCTCCTACAACTACCTGGGGTGGTTCTTGGGGGTCCCTCGATTCTAGATGCCCTAGACCTAGGTCTAGCCAAACTAAGATTGTGATATTCGATTGTGCTAAACTTATTTTGATAACATTTGACTTGTACATATGTTCCTGACTTTAATCTCATAAAGAGATTAGTAGAGAGTGTTTATTAATAAATACATATATATTTGATATATATAACTGTGTGGTGTCTTTTCATTTGGTGATTCAAGAGATTGTGTGGTAAAACAAGCTGCTTTACATTCCTTCAAGACTTAGCCTGAAGGCTGCTCTCCACAGCTACCACTAGGATAGCTTTCTATAAAGGTTGTCTTAAACCTATCTACCATAAGAGTCGAATTGTTCTGGTGCAAGGTGTCCACTTTAATTAGTGAACAGCATATACCAGGCCAACTTCTCACATTGATGGGCAGCGTGTGGGATTCCAGCTTGCTATTGTTTTACCAGAAAATCTCTATTTGAATTACTAACTGAAAACCACTATAGGTACTTAAGGTACATATAAAGTCAAGGTTAGTATCACACCCTTTCTACAGCTCAAGCTAGTATCAGTAGGCCACAAACTAGTGTAGGTAGTACAACACTGCACAACACTAGAATGTCCTTAAAGGGTCGAACCAGTGGATCCACTCAGCCTCAGTATAAGGACATGGCTTTCTCTGACTTGAGAGCCTTGTGTGTTGAAAGACACCTGAAGCTAGGACAGAGTCCCTCCACCCTACACCTGATAGATCTGCTGACAGCAGATGATCTTAGATTGGCTCTAGGAGCTAATGGGTCTGAATCAGTGAGTGGGTCAATTACGGTATCTGGGTCAGATGATGAAAATCAGAATGACCAAGACTCTGTGATTGAAGGACCAGGCCTCAAGGGGCCTGAAAAGGACAGAGGAATTCTCCCTAAGAGAGCTGACAGAGTGGAGGAGAGGCATAGGTCCCCTTCCAGGGAATCTGCCCACTCTTATCACTCTGGCAGAGAATTTGTCCACCAGAGGAACTCATACTTTCCCATAAGAGAGACCTCCTCTGAAAGAATGTGCAAACTGCTGCAGTATGAGGAAGCAAGAGTTGCCCTCAGAACCAAGCAGTTGGCACTGGATAGAGAAGCCCTGGAGATCCAGAGAGCTTCTAGAAGAGAGGGGTTAGAACCCCCTGGTGGCAGCAACAGTGTCCCTAGAGGCAGAGAATCTATTCCAGACCATAGGAACCTGAGCAAGGTTGTTCCTCCCTACCAGAGTGGGGATGATATCCACAAGTGGATAACTGCTATGGAGAGGGCCTGTAGAGTACAGCAGGTCCCCCAAAAGCAGTGGGCAGCAATCTTGTGGCTCTCCTTTTCAGACAAAGGTAGAGACAAGCTCCTCACTGTTAGAGAAGAGGATGCTGATAATTATGAAGTCCTGAAGAGTGCACTGATAGATGGGTTTGGCTTAACCACTGAGCAGTACAGGTTGAAGTTCAGAGACACCCAGAAGGCACAGACTCAGGACTGGACTGACTTTGTAGATTGTGCAACCAAGGCTCTGGAGGGTTGGCTGGTTGGTAGTAGGGTTACTGATTTCAAGGGATTGTATAATCTGATGATGAGAGAATAGATCCTTAATAATTGCCAGAACCAGTTGTTGCATCAATACCTGGTGGACTCAGATCTGACCTCTCCCCAAGAATTGGGAAAGAAGGCAGACAAATGGGTCAGAACCAGGGTAAGGCAGAAACCCCAGAACCAAGGGGGTGACACCAAGAAGCAAGATCCTAAGGGCTCTGAGAAAGGTGGGGATAAGTCAAAAGACCAGAAGTCTTCACAAGGGCCCCAAAAATCTGCATCTGGTGGCGAGTCACAATCCAACAAGGGGAAAGGCCAAAAGAAGCCCTGGTGCAAATTCTGTAAACAGAAAGGGCACTGGACTTCTGATTGTAACAAGTCCAAAGACCAAACCACCACCACTCCTACCCCTAAGGCAACTGTTCCCCCTAGCTCAGCTACTGGTGGAGGTGGTACTCAGAATAAGGGTGTAGTAGGGTTGACCCTGGGTTCTGAAGTAGACTCTGACCTAGTCAGAGTGCCCACTCAGGCAATGCTGATTTGTGAGGGAGACCTTAATATGTCCTTCCTAGTAAGCCCCAGTAATCTGGGCAAATACAAACAGCAGCCTGTAATAAATGGCAAACAGGCCTTGGCATTTAGGGACACAGGTGCTAGTGTCACCATGGTGGCAGAGGATCTTGTGGACCCTGGACAGATCATCCTGGGCGAAATGTACCAGGTGACCAATGCAAGCAATGTCAGGACCAACCATAGTATGGCAGTTGTGAATTTCTCCTGGGGAGGGGTAACTGGCCTCAAGAAGGTTGTAGTCAGTGCAGACCTCCCTGTCGAATGTCTATTGGGCAATGATCTAGAGACTTCAGCCTGGTCTGAAGTAGAGTTATGGACTCATGCTGAGATGTTGGGCATCCCTGCAGAGGTATTTGCTGTGACCAGGTCACAAGCAAGAATGCATAACACTGAACCAGCTCTGGATCCTGGAACAATGGACCAGATGCTTCCTGTTGGAAACGGGGTTACCGAGACCGTTATGGTAGCATGGCGCAAAGCGGGGAAAGGCACGCGAAGGCAATGTGTAAGGCAGTTGTGCAGCACACTCTCACATTAACTCAGAAATGCGACGCAATAACCGGACACCACACCAGGCTTGTATAAGTAACAATCAGGTTCCTTTATATTGATCAAGATGGCATTCAATTATTCAAATTATACATTCGGGTAACTAGTGCGCGTTCATTTAAAAAGACCCTTCACAATTCTGGCCACTAAAAGGCCGCATTAAAATCACAGCACCACTGCTCATTCGGGTGCTCTTTACCAACTAGGGCCTAGAACAGGCGCAACACGGTTTATACATCAACATATATACAGTAGGCCTAGGTACTCTATACAGCCTATGATACACTAGGCGGGGAGGGAATCCTACAGGGAACCCCTCAACATGTCCAGCAGCTGGGGGCTACCAAAAAGGGGGAACTTCTTTATCTCCCCGGGGAGGCTAGGGTCATAGGATGTGCCTGGCCTGTAATCCCAAAGTCATTAAAGGCCCCCTCCCTCCGTGATCCCTCCTCAAGGGTGGGCCCCGGCCCCCAGGGGCTTAACCTAGAGCCCTAGGGGCCTCCTGGGCTCACCTGCGGTGTTGTGGCTGGCTGCGGGGCCTTACGGCGGACTCCTCTCTGGCCCGGCCCTCTGTGGTGGGGGCGGGGCCCGGCGCGAGTCTTGCGGCCCTCCGGCCGGTGCTGGTTGGCTTTCTCGAGGCTATGGAGCCTCTCGCGTTGTTTCCCCTTCGTTGGGGGGCCGGTATGCCCCTCCTCCGGCCCCCGTGGAGTCCAGGGAGAGAGTGAGGACTCGGTGCGGGAGCCGGCGGTCCTGCCAGTCGGCTCCGGCGTCCCGAGAGGTGAGGAGGTCCTTCCTTACCTCCCGGCGTGCTGGGCGGAGGCGGGCTCTTCACGGCGCCCAATCCGGGCGCGGCGGCGATTCTTCGCGGGGCTCCCGTTGGCAGTGGAGCCCCGGGGACGTCCTCCCGATTGGCTCCGGCTGAGCCAATCGCGTCGCGACCTTCTCTTCCTCCGGGGGCTCCCGATGACAGTGGAGCCCCTCTGACGTCGATGTTCGGCTCTGCTGGGCCAATCACGTCGCGGCTTCTGGTGGTTGCCAGGCGACGCCCTCTTCTCCGGCGATTGGCTTTGGCGGGCCAATCCCGTCGCGGCCTTTTCGGGGCGCGACCTGTGACGCGGTCAGCGTCCCCGGCCCCTCGGCGACAGCGTCCACGGGCCGGGAGGCCGCAGCAGGCCTCAGTTCACTTCACGCGGCCCACGGGGCTGCGGCGGCGGTATTCTTGGCCGCGCTGGCAGCGGCAGGGGTCTCGGGCCCGGCGGTGACTTGTGGTGATTTCGGTGAGGGCGCGGACGGCGCCCTCACCACTACTATGAATAGGGGAGAGATCCCCCGGCCTCAGTTCCCTTCGTCAAGCGGCGGCGGCCGCGGCGGTGATCCGGTCATCAGGTCAGTGACCAAGGGGGGGTCAAGTTCTCTCCACACTTGGGGGTTGCAGCGCAGGCGCGCTGACAGCCTTATGCTCAGGCTGTGAAGGGATGGTTCTAGGGGGACAGTCCAGCTGTCTGTATAGGTAGATAGGGGGTGGAGGCCTAGCGCTTAGGACGCAGCGCTTCGCCTCCTGATCCCCTCTCAATGGTTTTCACTTGTAGTCCTGAAATTCTTGGATGCAGTAAAGTCTCTTTATGAACAGGGGGGTTGTGAGTTGGTGATTCTTGGAGGAGTTGATGTGCCTCCTGGCACGCTGGAGATGGTTCCCTGGGTCCCCTCACACTGGGCAAGATCAGTGGGTGGTGGGCGTTCCTCATCTATCTTACGGCAGCAGGGCCTTGACCCTGTCAGCGGCAGTAGTGTAGGTCTCCCCCTAGGCCCTAAAGTCTGTACTCCAGCGCAGGTTCTCCCAGGTTCAGCGGTGCCTCAACCTAACTAACTCCAGGTTTTCCCTCCAAGCCTCTTATACCCCTAGGTCAGGTGACCCTCCCAAAGGCGGCAAAGTGTAACTCCTCCCACAGCCCGGAAGGTTCTGGAACCTTCCACCTACCTAGCTATGGGGCCCAGAGGCGGAGACGGGATGGCTACTGTATCCCTTGTCCCAGCCTGACTCTGGCTACTAGCGTGTATGGGTGGAAGGCCCTCTGCAGTAGCAGGGGCCTGTGGCAGCCATCTTTGGTGAGAGAGCACCTGCACCTCAGCACTGACCAGCAGTGGCAAGGCGCCCGGAGACCTAGGTCCAGTAAAAATATGGTGGCAAAAATGAGGCGCAGAAAGGGAAAAAAACAGGGTAAGACCACCCTAGGGCTGACAGGTCTAACACACGTCCCCCCCAGCCGAAAGAGGGAGAGCTTCCCAACCTCTAGGGAGTTCTCTTCACTAAGGCGGAAAAACCGGGAGAGACCGTCAGCGTTGGCGTGGTCTACACCGGGTCGATGTTCCACCCGAAAGTCCATCCCCTGGAGGGAAATGGACCACCTCAACAATTTGGGATTTTCGCCTCTCATCTGCATGAGCCAGCGAAGGGGTCTGTGGTCGGTCTGGACCAAGAAGTGACAACCAAAAAGGTATGGCCTCAACTTCTTCACCGCCCAAACCACAGCAAAGGCTTCCCGCTCGATGGTACTCCACCGCTGTTCCCGGGGGAGTAGTCGTCGGGAGATAAAGGCCACTGGCTGGTCTTGGCCATCGTCATTCAGCTGCGAGAGCACAGCTCCTATGCCATGCTCAGAAGCGTCTGTCTGCACGATAAACTCCCGTCCGAAGTCTGGGGTCCTGAGCACCGGTGCGGTGCACAGGGCACGTTTAAGAGTCTCAAAGGCATCTTGGCAGGCAGCCGTCCAGATTACTCTGCGTGGCTGTTTCTTGGAAGTCAATTCCGTCAATGGGCCCACGATGGTTCCATATCCCTTGACGAACCGGCGGTAGTATCCCGTGAGGCCGAGAAAAGCTCGGACCTCTGTTTGGGTCTTGGGGGCTCCCAGGCCATGATGGTCTCAATCTTGGCTTGGAGGGGTTGCACCTTACCTCCGCCCACCAGATGTCCCAGGTACACGACAGATCCCTGTCCAATCTGGCACTTGCTGGCCTTGATGGTTAGACCAGCCCTTTGCAAAGCCTGCAGCACCTCCTGGAGATGCTGCAGATGGTCCTCCCAGCTGCTACTGAAGACAGCTATGTCATCCAGGTAGGCAGCAGAGAAGGCCTCTAGGCCAGACAGCACCTGGTTCACCAACCGCTGGAAAGTGGCGGGAGCATTTTTCAACCCGAAGGGCATCACCTGGAATTGAAAGTGGCCCTCGGGGGTGGAGAACGCAGTCTTCTCCCTTGCTCCTTCCGCCATGGCGATCTGCCAATATCCTGATGTTAAATCAATGGTACTCAAATACCGGGCTGCTCCCAGCCGGTCAATGAGCTCATCCGCCCGAGGGATCGGGTGAGCGTCGGTCTTGGTGACCGAGTTGAGTCCACGATAATCCACACAGAACCGAAGTTCTGGTGTGGTGCCCGGGGGCCGCTTTCGGCACCAACACTACCGGACTAGCCCAAGGGCTACTGGAAGGCTCAATCACCCCCAGTTCTAGCATCTTTACCACCTCACTCTGGATACTAGCCTTGACCTTATCGGACAGCCGGTAAGACTTGTTCTTCACTGGCGGACTGTCCCCTGTGTCCACATCATGGGTACACAGGTGCGTGATTCCAGGCGTGAGGGAAAACAACGAGGCGTACTGCCCCAAAACCTGGCGGCAGTCCCTCTGTTGCTCTGGGGTCAAGGATGGGGCGAGGACTACTCCCTCTACCGAACCATCCTTCTCGTGGACCGCCAGAAGGTCTGGCAGAGGCTCACTCTCTTCCTCCTCACTCCCATCCGTTATCATCAAGAGAGTGAGCTCGGAACGCTCCTGGTGTGGCTTCAGGCGGTTGACGTGGAGCACCCTGTGGGGTTGACGGGGGGTCTTCATGTCGACGACATACGTGGTCTGGCCTTTTCGTTCTAAGATCTCAAACGGCCCAGTCCATCGGTCCTGGAGGGCGCTAAGCTCTCCTGGCTCCATGACCCACACCTTCTGTCCAGCGTCTAACTCTACCGTCCGCGCGTTCCGGTCATACCATTGCTTCATGACGGCCTGACTTGCCTCTAAGTTGTCCGAGGCCTCCTTCCACAGCTTGGCCACTTGGCTGCGGAACGCCAGCATATAGCTGACCACATCACGGGGAAGCTTCGAAGAAGACTTCTCCCACCCCTCTTTGACAAGACTGAGGGGCCCCCGAACGGGGTGGCCATAGAGCAGCTCAAAGGGGCTGAAACCGACCCCTTCTGCGGCACCTCTCGGTAGGAGAAGAGCAGACAGGGTAAGAGGACGTCCCACTTTCTTCTCAAGTCCTCGGGTAGGCTCCTGATCATCCCCTTCAAGGTTTTGTTGAAGCGCTCCACGAGCCCGTTCGTCTGGGGGTGGTAAGGAGTGGAGAACCGGTAGGTCACTCCACACTCCTTCCACATGGCCTGCATGTAGGCCGACATGAAATTCGTGCCCCTATCTGACACCACGACCTTGGGGAATCCCACTCGGGTAAAAATCCCCATGAGGGCCCGCGCCACCACCGGTGCTGTGATGGTCCTCAGAGGGATTGCCTCTGGGTACCGGGTGGCGTGGTCTACTAGCACCAAAATGAACCTATGCCCAGCTGAAGTCGGCGGATCCAACGGCCCGACAATGTCAATCCCCACTCGCTCAAAAGGGGTATCGACCACTGGGAGAGGTTCTAGAGGGACCTTCACCTTAGTCCCTGTCTTGCCGCTTGCTTGGCAAGTGGTGCAGGTCTTGCAATAAGTGTCAGAAGTGACGCGCATCCTGGGCCAGTAAAAATGTGGGACCAAGCGCGCAAACGTCTTGTCCTGGCCCAGGTGTCCTGCTAGTGGTATCTCATGCGCCAACTCTAGCAGAAAGGCTCGGTGGCATTGGGGGACCACCACGGCCCTTGAGGACCCATGCACCGGAGCCTTAGGCTCACTGTAGAGGAGACCATCCTCCCAGTAGACATGGTAATTACCAGTCTCTGTTCCAGCTGCTTGGGCGTCGGCCTGTTGCCGTATGCCAACAAGCGTAGGGCACTCCCTCTGTGCCCGGCAAAATTCTTCCCGGGTAGGCCCTCCTTCCACCTGCCACTCTGCAGGGGTCGGCAGGTCCCCCACGGGAAAACCAACCACCTCAGCGGACTCCGGGGTCACCTCCGCGGGCTCCCCATCCATCTCACCGGGTGTTTCCTCCCGGACATCTCCTCGTCCAGCAGTGGGCTGGGCCCTTCTTTCAGGCTCCAACCCGGGCTGAGTTCCTGGTCGGGCAGCCATGGACCGCGTGATAACGCAAGTCCATCCTGGTAACCCCAACATCTCAGCATGGGCATTGAACTCTACCTCTCTCCAGGCAGTATGTTCTAAATCGTTGCCCAGCAGACAGTCAACTGGCATGGCAGGGCTCACCGCAACCTTCATCAGACCTGACACTCCTCCCCACTCAAAGGGAACTTGGGCCACGGGGTAATGACCCAGGCTATTATCTGCCATCACAACCGGGTGGAACTCCTCAGGAATCACCTGCTCTGGGGACACCAGCTGACGTTTCACCATTGTCATACTGGCACCTGTGTCCCTCAGAGCCTCCACCTCCTCCCCGTTCACCAGGACCCTCTGCCGATACTTGGCAGTGTTCTCGGGTACCTGCACCCTTGGGATGATCTCCCTATCCCCCAGGGAAACTAAGGTCAAGCCTGTCCACTCACCTCCCCTACCTAGGGACAACTCCTCCCCAAGCGCTACACTGGCCACCCCGGGGGTCTTACCTCCTGTGGGGGCTGGGGCTCTCTTGCGACACTGGGCATCCCCCTTGTAGTGTCCAACCTCCCCGCACTCGTAGCACCGGACAGTTCTGGGCTGCTGACTCCTGTCAGGGTAAGTGGGTTTCTGGTATCCAGATTGGGATGGGAAACCTACCCCTCTCCCAGGCGGTCTATTTTGGGGACCTTTAAAGAACTCCCTCTTTTTATCTCCCCTCTTTCTTCTGGGGGAACACCTGTCCACCTTTCGGGGGATCCGCCCCGGCTCCCTTGTGGGACACCCGAGTGCTGACCCACGTGTCTGCCTCCTCTGCAAGCTCCCTTGGGTTGGTCAGCTTGCGGTCCACCAAGTACTGGCGCAGCTCCGGAAAACATTTCTCGAGGAGGTGCTCTCTCAAAAATAGGTCGTACAGCCCAGTGTAATTGTCAACCTCGCTGCCACGCACCCAACCCTCTAATGCCTTCCGGGCATAATCATAAAAATCTACCCAGTTTTGTGTGGTGAGCTTGTGGCTGTTGCGAAACTTTTGGCGGTACTTCTCAGGGGTGAGGCCAAACTTCCTGAGCAGGGCCTCCCTCATGATAGGGTAGTTGGTTCGATCCCCCTTTTCTAAGGTTAGCAGTGTGTCCCTGACTAGTGGAGGTATGTATCTATAAAGTCCTCCTCCCCAGTAGCTCTCAGGAACTCTATGGGCCACCAAAGCTACCTCGTACGCCGTCAACCACTTGTCTATGTCATCACCCACACTAAAGCTGGCCATCACCTCCCTGGGTAGGTAAAATTTGGGCTCCTGTGGAACCCCAGTAGGTACGCTGCCACCATTTCCTTTGCCTTCCATTTCCATTTGCAAGGCTCGGAGCTCCAGTTCTTTCAGGCTAAGCTCATGTACAAGCCTTCTTTCCTCCATGGCTAGCCTTCCCTGTTCTCGCTCCCTTTCCATCTTAGCCAATTCTAATGTCAATTGCCTTTGCTGCCTTCTGTCCTCGAATTCCTCTGGTGACACACTCCCCCTGACGCACTACTGCCTGCCCTGGAACGTCTTCCTGGCAACACATTCTCGCTGACGTCAATGTTCAGTAGGCTCAGTTCTCCTGGGTCGTCTGTCTCCCTCTGCTCCTCCTCCTCCCCTCTTCCCTCCGGGTGGGCCATGACCCATGCCCTCAAAGCCTTCTGAAGTACCTCCTTCCTGGCACCTCGCTTGACGGCCACCCCCTCTCTAGGCAGAACTCCTTGAGCTGGTTCACCGTGTACCTCTCTAGGTCGGCTAGCTCAAACTCCATCCTCCTAGGTGGGGTCCCAGACAACTTAAGGAAGGGGTCCTAAATGGAAGGCAGCAGGTCTTAACACAGGACTAATACAACTGGCAATTTACAATAGAATTCCTCCTACTTATTATTTTCCTAGGTGTCCAATTGCGGCGCACACTGAGTCACTGTAGGGTGCTGCACAAATACCAGTCCTTATCCCACCGCTGAACACCAATGTTGGAAACGGGGTTACCGAGACCGTTATGGTAGCATGGCGCAAAGCGGGGAAAGGCACGCGAAGGCAATGTGTAAGGCAGTTGTGCAGCACACTCTCACATTAACTCAGAAATGCGACGCAATAACCGGACACCACACCAGGCTTGTATAAGTAACAATCAGGTTCCTTTATATTGATCAAGATGGCATTCAATTATTCAAATTATACATTCGGGTAACTAGTGCGCGTTCATTTAAAAAGACCCTTCACAATTCTGGCCACTAAAAGGCCGCATTAAAATCACAGCACCACTGCTCATTCGGGTGCTCTTTACCAACTAGGGCCTAGAACAGGCGCAACACGGTTTATACATCAACATATATACAGTAGGCCTAGGTACTCTATACAGCCTATGATACACTAGGCGGGAGGGAATCCTACAGGGAACCCCTCAACATGTCCAGCAGCTGGGGGCTACCAAAAAGGGGGAACTTCTTTATCTCCCCGGGGAGGCTAGGGTCATAGGATGTGCCTGGCCTGTAATCCCAAAGTCATTAAAGGCCCCCTCCCTCCGTGATCCCTCCTCAAGGGTGGCCCCCGGCCCCCAGGGGCTTAACCTAGAGCCCTAGGGGCCTCCTGGGCTCACCTGCGGTGTTGTGGCTGGCTGCGGGGCCTTACGGCGGACTCCTCTCTGGCCCGGCCCTCTGTGGTGGGGGCGGGGCCCGGCGCGAGTCTTGCGGCCCTCCGGCCGGTGCTGGTTGGCTTTCTCGAGGCTATGGAGCCTCTCGCGTTGTTTCCCCTTCGTTGGGGGGCCGGTATGCCCCTCCTCCGGCCCCCGTGGAGTCCAGGGAGAGAGTGAGGACTCGGTGCGGGAGCCGGCGGTCCTGCCAGTCGGCTCCGGCGTCCCGAGAGGTGAGGAGGTCCTTCCTTACCTCCCGGCGTGCTGGGCGGAGGCGGGCTCTTCACGGCGCCCAATCCGGGCGCGGCGGCGATTCTTCGCGGGGCTCCCGTTGGCAGTGGAGCCCCGGGGACGTCCTCCCGATTGGCTCCGGCTGAGCCAATCGCGTCGCGACCTTCTCTTCCTCCGGGGGCTCCCGATGACAGTGGAGCCCCTCTGACGTCGATGTTCGGCTCTGCTGGGCCAATCACGTCGCGGCTTCTGGTGGTTGCCAGGCGACGCCCTCTTCTCCGGCGATTGGCTTTGGCGGGCCAATCCCGTCGCGGCCTTTTCGGGGCGCGACCTGTGACGCGGTCAGCGTCCCCGGCCCCTCGGCGACAGCGTCCACGGGCCGGGAGGCCGCAGCAGGCCTCAGTTCACTTCACGCGGCCCACGGGGCTGCGGCGGCGGTATTCTTGGCCGCGCTGGCAGCGGCAGGGGTCTCGGGCCCGGCGGTGACTTGTGGTGATTTCGGTGAGGGCGCGGACGGCGCCCTCACCACTACTATGAATAGGGGAGAGATCCCCCGGCCTCAGTTCCCTTCGTCAAGCGGCGGCGGCCGCGGCGGTGATCCGGTCATCAGGTCAGTGACCAAGGGGGGGTCAAGTTCTCTCCACACTTGGGGGTTGCAGCGCAGGCGCGCTGACAGCCTTATGCTCAGGCTGTGAAGGGATGGTTCTAGGGGGACAGTCCAGCTGTCTGTATAGGTAGATAGGGGGTGGAGGCCTAGCGCTTAGGACGCAGCGCTTCGCCTCCTGATCCCCTCTCAATGGTTTTCACTTGTAGTCCTGAAATTCTTGGATGCAGTAAAGTCTCTTTATGAACAGGGGGGGTTGTGAGTTGGTGATTCTTGGAGGAGTTGATGTGCCTCCTGGCACGCTGGAGATGGTTCCCTGGGTCCCCTCACACTGGGCAAGATCAGTGGGTGGTGGGCGTTCCTCATCTATCTTACGGCAGCAGGGCCTTGACCCTGTCAGCGGCAGTAGTGTAGGTCTCCCCCTAGGCCCTAAAGTCTGTACTCCAGCGCAGGTTCTCCCAGGTTCAGCGGTGCCTCAACCTAACTAACTCCAGGTTTTCCCTCCAAGCCTCTTATACCCCTAGGTCAGGTGACCCTCCCAAAGGCGGCAAAGTGTAACTCCTCCCACAGCCCGGAAGGTTCTGGAACCTTCCACCTACCTAGCTATGGGGCCCAGAGGCGGAGACGGGATGGCTACTGTATCCCTTGTCCCAGCCTGACTCTGGCTACTAGCGTGTATGGGTGGAAGGCCCTCTGCAGTAGCAGGGGCCTGTGGCAGCCATCTTTGGTGAGAGAGCACCTGCACCTCAGCACTGACCAGCAGTGGCAAGGCGCCCGGAGACCTAGGTCCAGTAAAAATATGGTGGCAAAAATGAGGCGCAGAAAGGGAAAAAAACAGGGTAAGACCACCCTAGGGCTGACAGGTCTAACACTTCCCAAGAGGAGGAGCAGTAGGGTAAAGGCAGTGCCTTCCCCTCTGTCTCAGATCACAGATTCACCCCCAGAGGGAGGTGAAGCAGATCCTGAAGAAGCAACTGCCCCAGAGGGACTTGAGCATGATCAGGTTGAGTTCTTGGGGGCAGGGGGCCCTTCTAGGGAAGATCTGAGTAAGGAGCAACAGTGCTGCCCCTCTCTTGAACCCCTCAGACAGCAGGCTGCTGCTGAGGCTGCTGGGAGTGCTGGTGGGTCCCATAAGGTTTATTGCGATGAGGGACTCCTATATTCTGAAGGTAGAGATTCAGCCCCTGGAGCCACCAGGAGGATGGTAATACCTCAGAAGTTTAGGGGGTTCCTCTTGACCCTAGCACATGACATCCCTTTAGCAGGTCACTTGGGCCAAAACAAGACCTGGGACAGGCTTGTTCCACATTTTCATTGGCCACATATGTCAGAGGACACAAAGGAGTTTTGTCGCTCCTGTGTCACATGCCAAGCCAGTGGTAAGGCAGGTGGCACAACAAAGGCCCCCCTGATACCACTACCTGTGGTGGGGCTACCCTTTGAAAGGGTAGGGATTGACATTGTTGGTCCCCTTGACCCTCAAACTGCATCTGGGCACAGGTTTATCCTGGTGGTAGTGGATCATGCCACCAGGTACCCAGAAGCAATTCCCCTGAGGACCACCACAGCCCCTGTGGTGGCCAGAGCCCTCATTGGAGTCTTCTCCAGAGTGGGTTTCCCAAAGGAGGTCATTTCTGACAGAGGTACCAACTTCATGTCAGGCATCTGAAAGCAATGTGGAAGGAGTGTGGTGTAACTTATAAGTTCACCACCCCTATCACCCACAATGCAATGGTTTAGTTGAACGCTTCAACAAAACCTTGAAAGGAATGATTAAAGGACTCCCAGAGAAGCTTAGGCGGAAATGGGACCTTCTTCTTCCTTGCCTGTTGTTTGCATACAGAGAGGTTCCACAGAAGGGGTTGGTTACAGCCCATTTGAGCTTCTGTTTGGGCATCCTGTGAGAGGTCCACTGTGTTTGGTAAAAGAGGGCTGGGAGTTACCTCTCAAGCCCCCCAAACAAGATGTGATGGACTATGTACTTGGTCTCCGCTCCCGGATGGCTGAGTACATGAAAAGGCAACCAAAAACCTGGAGGCCAGCCAAGAATTTCAAAAGCTTGGCATGACTAAAGGCTGTACTGACTGTATACCAGCCAGGACAGAAGGTGTGGGTATTGGAGCCTGTGGCCCCAGCAGCCCTCCAGGACAAGTGGAGTGGCCCCCATACAATAGTTGAACAGAAGGGAGAAGTCACCTACCTGGTGAATCTTGGAACTCCCAGGAGCCCCTGAGGGTGCTCCATGTCAACAGATTAAAGCCATATGTTGACAGGGCTGACATGGGCTTGCTCATGGCAACTGATGAGGACCAGGAGGAGGAGAGTGACCCTCTCCCTGACCTGCTCTCTCAGAACCCTGATGATGGGTCAGTAGATGGCGTTGCTTTGGCAAGCAGCCTCACTGACCATCAGCAAACTGAGTGCAGACAAGTTCTGCAACAGTATAGACATATGTTTAGCCTGACCCCTAGTCAGACTTCCTGGTGCACCCATGAGGTGGACACTGGAGACAGTCTGCCTGTCAAGAATAAAATCTACAGGCAACCTGACCATGTCAGGGACTGTATCAGGACTGAAGTCCAGAAAATGTTGGAGCTAGGTGTAATTGAGCCTTCAGATAGCCCTTGGGCTAGTCCAGTAGTCCTGGTACCCAAGCCTCATACCCAGGGTGGTAAGAAAGAAATGAGGTTTTGTGTAGACTACAGAGGCCTCAATGCAGTCACTAGGACTGATGCCTATCCCATACCAAGGGCAGATGAGCTGATTGATACTTTGGCCTCAGCCAAGTATCTAAGCACGTTTGACCTGACAGCTGGCTACTGGCAGATCAGGTTAGCTGATGATGCAAAAGCCAAAACAGCCTTTTCGACCCCTGGTG
Source organism: Calotriton arnoldi (assembly GCA_963921515.1). NCBI lineage: Eukaryota > Metazoa > Chordata > Amphibia > Caudata > Salamandridae > Calotriton > Calotriton arnoldi. The sequence goes on from CAWUFW010001561.1 coordinate 45,516, forward strand.
GGCACTACCACTTTGTGGTGATGCCCTATGGATTGAAAAATGCACCTGCCACTTTTCAGAGGTTGGTGAATAAAGTTCTGACAGGGATGGAAACTTATTGCTCAGCTTATCTAGATGATATTGCTGTCTTTAGTTCCTCCTGGCAGGATCACCTGGTCCACCTCAGGAATGTTTTGGAGGCACTGCAGAAAGCAGGTCTCACTATCAAGGCCACTAAGTGCCAGATAGGGCAGAGTCAGGTTGTATACCTGGGCCACCTTGTAGGTGGAGGCCAGGTTCAGCCTTTACAGAGCAAAATCCAAACCATAATGGAATGGGTTGCTCCAACCACCCAGACACAGGTGAGAGCCTTCTTAGGCCTGACTGGGTACTATAGGAGGTTTGTCAAGGGATACGGATCTATAGTGACCCCCTTGAATGATCTGACCTCAAAGAAAATGCCAAAAAGGTTCAGTGGACAGCTAGCTGTCAGAAGGCATTTGAAGACCTAAAGCAGGCCATGTGCACTGCCCCCATCTTACAGAGTCCAGACTACACCAAAAAGTTCATTGTCCAAACAGATGCTTCTGAGCTGGGTGTGGGAGCTGTACTGTCTCAACTGAATGATGAAGGTCAAGACCAGCCAGTAGCTTTTATTAGCAGAATGCTGACCCCTAGAGAGAAACGTTGGTCAGCTATAGAGAGGGAGGCCTTTGCTGTGGTGTGGGCCCTGAAGAAGCTGAGGCCATACTTGTTTGGCACTCACTTCATAGTTCAGACTGACCACAAGCCCCTCCTATGGCTTAAATAAAAGTATTATGACTGACAGGTTGTGTATCGCAACCGCAAACATTACCACTCCATCAATGTCCAGGTGGTATGTTTGGCTGACATGTCCATCTCCCAAGTCTGTCCTTGTTTTCCTGGATCGGCACATGATGCATATATCATGAGGAACAGCGCCATCCCCAGTTTGATGTTGCTGGTGGACAATGTGTATGTATGCTTGTGAAAATATGAAAATTGCCATGATGTTAGTTGTATGATACATTTTTATTAGATGGAAAACTTGACATGTACAGTGTTACCGTGAATCCTAGCTAGTATCCACACTGTAAATCTTGTGCTTCAGATGACATTGTTTGCTAAATTGAACTGGCTTACTCCTGTGTGCCTAACTCTGTTCTATGTTTCTCCTTACCAGGGTACTTTGCCGTGTCAACCCGCAAGTTGTGACCTCACCAGACCCCTGATGCTGTGACCTACTCCAACATTGGACTGTTTTGTAAATCCATGGCATGCACTTCCTTTTGGACTGATGGACATTTATCTTTAGTTTAGAGCATTTTGTTACTGTGTGATGTCCTTTGAAATTGGGTTAAGACGCCAGGTTGTATCAGGAGAATAAACCTGTGCTACACAATGAGTTGTGCCTTGTCTGTTTTCACACATCCAAAGGTTATTTTGAAACTAAACATGCTCCATGATGAACTGGTTTGCTAACAATGTTTGTTGATTGTGCTTGCAAATGGTGCTAGTATTTCAAGCAATAGACTTGCATTGCATCTGTAACATGCCCTACAGGTTGTGTCATGACCTGGTTGTGTCTGTCTATCATGCTTTGACAAGGTACATATACTCACAAGCCAGTAATTTACTTCTTTAAAGTGATGTGTTACCAATGTTGTAGACACTTTCTTCTGCGGGTTTTTCAACATCATTTCAATTATTACATTTGGCATTCAAAGTTACAACATGACCAATTTGTTTGGTGCAGAGTGATTTATTTTAGTGCATAATGTGATGAAGTCAGTCCACATGATGGTGGTGTACTCAACTAAAAGAAAAAGTGAAGATAGGAGTTGGTAGTGTTTGTAGGTGACGATTCCAAAGTAGATCCACAGTTATTGGAGTCCCTTCAGCCAATGTGGGACAGTTCAATGATAGTCAACAAAGTGAACGCTTGGGACACAATGGAGGATATCAGGAGCAGGTAGTCACCTCCTGGGGGTGATGCATAGCCATCTGTCCCTCAAGGATTCTTCTTCGGACGACCAACTCCACGGTTTTCCGGGGGACCCTCAGGTGCAGGCAGCGGCGGTGCAGGGTGCTCTCCGCCAAGGTCCACATCCCTCCCTGTGGCTGGTGCAGATATTGTAGAACTGGATGTTGTAGGCACACAGGGAGGTGTGGACATGGTGGCAATCTGGTGGAGGCAGGTGAGAATGTCCCTGTGCACCGCAGTCAGGTCATCAATTTTTCCCATGAACCTGTCCAGTTTGTCATTTTGGGCTGCCTGCTGCTGTTGGATGGTCCTGAGGATTCCAACAACCAGGACAAAATCTCCTTGTGAATCCTCATATGCATGGAGGATTCTGGAGAGGTTTTGGGTCTCCTCATCAGCAGCACCAGCTGCATGATGGTGCCGGTCCCCAGGGCCCCTCCCACTATCCCTACCCACCCGAGCAGGACCAGTTGGTGCTGGCACAGTGGACACGGAGCCTCCGTCATTGTTGGCAGTGGTGTTGTTGTTAGGCAACTCAAGAGTGCCCCGTGTTGCTGTATTGTTGGTGGTCTCCTGGGCTGCTGTGTCCTTGCGGGTAGGGGTCAGCTGGGGGTTGTCAGCTGAGGCGGGAGTGGTCGCAGAGGATCCGGATGTTGCCGCTGCTGGTGCTGTGGGGTGACCCAAACCAGAAGGGCCAGGTCTGTCCTCGTTGTCCGAAGATGGATGAGAGTCATCAACACCGGAGGGCTCCTGGTCGACCAGAGTCTGGGCCTGGCTGTCCTGGACGGTTCCAATGGTGTCCCCAGCTGGCCCTGTGGGTACAAACATAACACAATGACTGCTGTGAATGTCTACTGCCCCTCAAATCATACACATGACATAGGCTACTGAACCTAATGATGAGTTACTGTAGATAGATTGGACTCCTTCATCCATGATGCTGGCCTATTTTTTGGGATGACTATGTATTTGGGACAAGAGGGGGATTGATGGACATTTCCAGGTATGTGCATAAATGGGCCTGTTGTGTTTAGTTTACATTACATCTACAAAGAAATTGTCTGGTTCCTGACATCCTGTGAATGACACAGGTGCGTTTGTGTTGTCCACATCTTTACTTTCACAGTGGGATACATACACTTTCTCTCCCTATGTAAGTACTTTTTTGTGCCTGTCTACTGGTCTTAGTGCATGTCTTTAGCAGTCACATTGGACAGACAACGCCCCAGGAAAGCCACCTGGTTCACCGCCGACCTCCAAGAATCCAGACGCACCTGCAGACGTCTTGAGAAGAACTGGAGAAACAGCAAAACGCCAGAAGATCACACCACCTACAAAAACGCCATGACGGAATATCACCAACGCAGCAGATCCACCAAAAGGACCTTCATCCAAAACAAGATCCTCGCCAACGCCGGCAACTCCAAGCAACTCCTCAACGTCATCCAGAAATTCACCAAGCCCCCCAGCGAAACCATGGACATCACCCCTTCCCAGGACCTCACCGGCAAGCTCAGATCCTACTTCCATCAAAAAATCAAGGCACTCTATGACAACTTCAACGACCAGACACCCAACTCCGAAACCACTTCCTGCTCCAGCAACACCATCCAGCCCACCATCTCCTCCTGGACCCCAGTCACCACCGAAGACACCACTTCAACCATGAAAGGCATCCACTCAGGGGCCCCCACGGACCCCTGTCCCCTGCACATTTTCCACAGAGCCGCCATCGCTCCTGAACTACGAAGCACCATCAACACCACCTTCAAGACCGGCATCTTTCCCGACGACTGGAAACGCGCAGAAGTCAGGCCCCTGCTCAAGAAGCCCTCAGCAGACCCCACCGACCTCAAGAACTACCGACCCATCTCCCTCCTCCCCTTCGCGGCCAAAGTCACAGAGAAGACCGTCAATGCACAACTAACCAAATTCATCGAAGAAAACTCCATCCTCGCCCTCCCAATCCGGATTCCGCAGCAACAACAGCACCGAAACCGCCCTACTCGCCGCCACAGACAACATCCGCACCCTCATCGACCAAGGACACACCGCAGCCCTGATCCTACTCGACCTCTCTGCAGCTTTCGACACCGTCTCCCACCGCACACTCACCGCCAGACTCCACGACGCCGGCATACAAGGAACCGCCCTCGACTGGATCTGCTTGTTCATCACCGGCAGAACCCAAAGAATCAGACTACCACCCTTCCTCTCCGAACCCACGGAAATCAACTGCGGATTGCCCCAAGGATCATCGCTCAGCCCCACGCGCTTCAACATCTACATGGCCCCCCTCGCCGCCATCATCAGACAGCACGGACTCAGCATAGTATCCTACGCCGACGACACCCAGCTCATCCTCTCCCTCACCAAGGACCCAATCACCACCAGACTCAACTTCCAAGAAGGAATGAAGGACGTCGCATCCTGGATGAGCAGAAACTGCCTGAAGCTCAACTAGGAGAAGACAGAAGTCCTCGTCCTCGGACCCTCAGCCTCGGCATGGGACAACACCTGGTGGCCTACCGCCCTCTGCAGCCCCCCCACACCCACGAACCACGCCCGAAACCTCTGCATCGTACTCGACTCCTCCCTCTCCATGACCCGACAGGTGATGGAGCAGGGGAAACAAAATATTTTTGTGTACCCCTTGGAAGTTAATGACCCCATAACGATTAATGTTACTAGCCATTTGAAACGCATGAACTAATCAACAAATGCACCTTTTATTAAACATTACACGTGGGCAACTTGCTGGCATTGCAAAATCTAATTTATTTATATATGTGAAGCAAAATAACATTAGCATTGTGATTTGTGTAGTAAATAGAGTAAATTGCATGATTTGTGTTGCGCAGTAAAATTGCACCGCGGCAAACAATGCAGATGGTAAGTAAAATGGCTTTAAATGTCGCTTCTGCTAGGTAATACCTAACACGGGTCGTTTAGAATGGCGGGTGGTAAACAGAAAGGCTTATTTTCCATGTTTAATTTCTGTTGTGTTTGTTCTTATATTAGTTTCGTTCGGGCCTGCTAGGCCGTGCTTCGAAAATGGCCGCTGGAAAAGGACGAGATTGCGTGCGTTGAATAAAATGGCCCCCGCGCATGAGCAGAGTGAATGCTCCAGTCACGTGTATGCGGCCTGTGCGAGAGATGTCAAGGCCAGTCTGACCTGCAACAAGGATCGTGTCAAGAGTTCAGCATATATGCATGGGAACGGATGAGAGAATCGAGCGACAAAGGATGAACTAATGTGTGACCATCGGAGTTTGTTACAAAATACATTAACAAATTGAATTACCTTTGGACATTGTTGATCATGAGAATTACTGTATGCATTATTGTCCCCAAACCGGTTCGAACAAGGAGGATGATGAGGTGACCATCACCACACCTCCAATGGACCAATTAGCGTGATTTCTGCCCCTAAAGATTGCAACTTTAAGTGTAGCAAGCCAGAGAATAGGGTATAAGAGAGTCTGCTCTTACGTTGTGTGCGGTTTTTTCTTCGCTTCTTTTATCCTGATGCTGCGAGAGACTCTGTCATTCTGGACTTCGGACTTTGACTGGGGAAGGAACGAGACCGTTGCGGGAGTTGCCCGGGAGGAGATTGCGTCCGAGGAGGTTAGCGGGACAGTCAGTCAGTTGTGGGAGTCCCATCCTGTGACCTGCGGTTCATCTTTCTTTCCTGGTGAACCATTCTTGTCATCGCCCTATGGCCAAGGGTAATGAGTTATTTTCCGTCTCTATTCTAAAAATCTTACTTAAATGCTTACTGATATTTTAAATGTATTTGCCTAATTATGAACTTTACTTATTTGCTCAAAGAATTAAGATAAAATTATATGCTAACTCTAAATGAGTCTGTGGTTCTTTAAAATAAAATTGTGATTAATAAATGTTAAAGGTTTTAATTGTGATTGAGGTGGACTTAATCGCCATCAACTGATTCTACTAGTTGGTCCATCGACCGAATAGCGGAGTGCTTTATGTTTAGAACCGACAGGATCCTAAGTTAATGTATATAATGTATAGGTTATAATTCTGTCGTTTTAATAAGGTATCCCGTTTGTCCAGCAGCTCATTTTCCTTAGCGTTTGATCCAGAAAAGTGAGTGAATGTATGTATGCGGTGTTATGGGCCCCACCGACATAGGTTTTATATGATTCAAGTTGAGTAAGTGTTTTTCTGGGTTAGTGTCATAAGGAAAAATTTATTTTAGCCGCGCTGGATCACTCCCTCTCCATGACCCGACAGGTCAACGCCGTCGCCTCCAGCTGCTTCAACACCCTCCGAATCCTCCGAAAAACCTTCAAGTGGATCCCCCCCGAATCAAGGAAGGCCGTCACCCACGCACTCATCACCAGCAGATTGGACTATGGAAACGCCCTCTACGCCGGGATCAACAAGTCTCTGATCCACAAGCTCCAGACCATACAGAACACCGCAGCCAGACTCGTCCTCGACATTCCTCGACACGAGCACACCACCCAACACCTACGGAACCTCCACTGGCTCCCCGTTGAGAAGAGAGTCACCTTCAAGATACTCACCCACGCCTACAAATGCATCCACAACACCAGACCCCAATACCTCAACGAGAGAATCTCCTTCCACATACCCAAGAGAAACCTCTGATCCGCCGACCTCGCCGAAATCCCGTGCATCTGCAGAGCAAGAACAGGTGGAAGAACCTACTCCTACATCACAGCCAAGACCTGGAACGAGCTCCCGCTCAACATCAGACGCGCCCCTCCCTGAACATCTTCAGGAAGACACTCAAGACCTGGCTCTTCGACTGAACGGAGCTGCTTACCTCCCCCCCCCCCCGCCTTGAGACCCTCAAGGGTGAGTAGCGCGCTTACAATCCCCCTGATTGATCGATTGATTGATTGATTGGCTGGCTACACACTCACATTCTGTTAACTTAGGCAGAAAGTTGTGGGAATGGAGTGATTGAGGTGCTTCTCTGTTATCATCTCATTCTACACATGTGAATGGCTGTGAGTAGCAAATTTGTGTGACTGGTTAACTTTGTGGCTACACAGTTCATTTACCTTGTACATTGACTCCATGCTCAAATGATTTCACAAACTCAGCTTTCTGCAATTTTGTGAGAATGAACTATGAAAATATGATGTTTGAGTGCTTGTTCTCTATTTGTGATACTTACGCCCCTCCTCCCACCCAGCCGCACTAGGCCACCAGGACGAGTGCTGTCCAGACAATGTTTGTAAGTTTACTTGTGCTGCAAAGTCATCCTGTGCCCTGGGCACCCCCCAACTTTTTGCACTGGTACTGGTGGCAACTGACTCTGGCTGACCCTGGGCTCTGCCTAACCAGGCCCAGGGCCAGTGCTATGCCAAAAACAACTAGAATACAGTGAAAACACCTCCATACACTAGGGTACACTAAGGGTTGGGGTACCCCTGTGATTGGCATGACCTACCCCATAGGGCCCTAGTACATATTAGGGCAATGGGATTGAAACTACCTATCAGTCCCTAGTATATAATAGGGCATGGCAGTTTAGAGGCCAGCAGCCCTTTCTGCACTTACATGTGTGCACTGCTGAAGCCTGAGGTCAGTTTAAAAAGTGGCTCTGGGCTACAGGACTGCTTTTAAAAAGTAAATTCTGCCCAAACTCGACTTTTGTGTTTAGGGCTCTTACAAAATGGTTAACCTACAATGTTTGGGCATATTAGGTACCCCTAGGGTCTCCCCTAGGTGTCCCAGGGGTGGGGGGTCAGGTATCTATAAGGTGGACCCTTATAAAATGAGTATTATATGCCCTGGGTAAAGTAAAATTGCACATTTCACTCCCCACATTGTGATAAAGTGCTGCCCAAAATCGACTTTGGTGGTATGAGCACTGTGGAGGAAGGATCTGCAATATTTTTACATATTCAGAACCCCTAAAGTCTCCCCTAGGTGTTCCTGGGGTGGGGGTCCTGTAGATATATGTAGTGTACTTATAAAATATGTTTTTATAAGCCCTGGTGCTGGAAAAATGGCCCAAGTCACTTTTCCCATTGCAAATCCCATGCCATAGGTTAACATTGGAAAAGGTTATTAGTTAATAACTGGAGAAAGAAAAGCCATAAAACTAGGATTAAAGGACTCAGTAGAAAGGTAATGATAAATCCAACAATATGGCATTGTTGAATTTATTGTAAAATGTACAGACAAGAAGTTATAAGACTTTTTTTGTCTGTAAGCCAAAATTCAACCCTGTGCTGCTCTGCCCTGATTGGTCAGAGATAAGTGGGTGAGCCTCGCTGCTTTGAAGAGGTGATAAATGACCCCTGGGGTTAGGAAGCCTCTCGGGGAGGAGAGGTTGCTGGGCATAGGAATGCCAGAGCAGGGGGAGGAGTCGTAAACCATGGACTTCAAGAGTAAAGGGAGGACCCCAGTGTCATTTACAACTTTACCCTGTTCACCCAAGGCAGATGCTAGGCTTAAGAAAGGAATGAGCAGATGCAAGGGGGAGAGACTATGGAGATTAGCCATCCTAGGGGTGTGTTTAGCCAGCTCTTCTCTCCCTGCTGAAAATTCTGACATATTGAATTTTGGAAGAATAGTGGTTTCTGGGTTAGCATTTTGCCACACTCTGCAGGAAGTGGTCAGACCTTTGGGTGGAATCCTGCAGCTCATTGGACAGGAGTGCCCTCCTTCTTGACCCCAGAGAACACTGAATAAGTATCTGAGAGGGGAAGTGCCTCTTAGATCTGCTGCTTGAAACTTAAGAGAATCAGAAGGGTCTGCGCTGAAGAGTTTGATGTGTATTTCCAAAGGCCTGCACTCTGAAGTTTGCGCTTTTTGCACCATTTGAAACTACAGCCCTGTGGATCAAACCTGCTTCAAAAGGACTAAAGAGTGGACTCCCTGTAAGCTACAGGTTAACAGAGCTCACCTGGACCATCACCACAAAGAATCCCCAGCCTGGAGTACTACCAGTGGATTTGTAAGGGTTTTGTCCAAGTGGATTGTGGGAATTGAAGTCTCACACTTTCAAGGACCCTCTTGGAGATTCTAGAACCCTTGGATTGTGTGTTGGATACTTTGGGACCCGCAAGAAGAACTTCAGGAAGGAGTTCTAACAGGACCCAGCCTGCTGGAGGGGCTGCACAAGACTGGTGAGAGATCCTCCAGAACAATTGCTAAAGGTGAATGTGTCCCTGTCAGAGGCAACGAAATGACTAAAAGGGGCACTGTTGGTTTCTAAGCACTAGAAAGGACTAATCTTTAAAAATTCATATCTCTGGTTCCCTACAGTGGATTGTTTTGGTGTCATTTAAAGGATATAAATATTTCCTATTTTTATAAATTGGTGTTGGATTTTTATTTTGTGTTGTGTCTTAATTATGTACTGAATTGGTGTTTTTAAATGCTTTACATACCTGTCTTTGAAGTTAAGCCTGCCTGCTCCTAGCCACATTACCATGGGTTGAGCATAGGAATAATTTTCTAATACCTATTCTGAGCCTTATACTGTGTTAGCGGCCTTATTTCCAGTGGCAGACCTACATTTGCCCCTACCAATAATCCACTCTCCAACAACTTGAAATATATTTGTCTATGTTGGCTGGTCTTTGTAGCACATAGGCAAATGTGGCAGTTGTGATAGGTTCAGACAGCATTCCCCAGTGTCTGCCATCTTGCTAGTACACATGAACTCACTGTGAGATAGACATGGTCCCCGATGAAGTGGTTGTGCTGTGTGTGTAGGAGTGTTTGCTGTTCTACCAAGTACCATCAGGCCTAGTCCTACATACACCTTCCTGCCCAGCGCTAACAGGCCAACAGGACATAAGCTTACCTCACAGTGTGTCGGAATGTCCCTGCCGGCTGTTTGGTACTGGGAACTGGTGTCTGACTTGAAGACAACTCCCCTCATGGCCTTGTGCACCACACAGCAGGCCCCAGTCTCTGTCATTTCATATTTGGATGTCCACTCACTGTCAGGTAATCACGGTTCTTAGTGGTCTTGTATGGCTGTTTGTGCGGATGAGTGTTTACAATGGCCAGACATCCCATCAGGCCCTGTACTACGCACACTCTTCCCGCATGCAAATACAGCAACCCTGGAACTATGCTTTCTTGCGAGTGAGTGGATATGTACTGACAAAGCTGGCTGACACTGGTGCCTGGTGCTTTGAGCACAAGTCACTGTTGGTATTTGTGGAAAAGTCAGACACCAGTGCCCAGTGTCATGCTTCCTGCTAGTAAATTAAAAATCACTGTGTTTACACTTAGTTCCTGTTGGTCTGTTTGTGATGGTAGGGAAGGTGAATGTTGGACAGTGCCTGATGTGAGTTGTAGGCTTTTGAAATACTCCTTCTCCCCCCAGCCCAGCTAAGTCCTCTGAGACTATGGATAACTGGCAGTGAGGGTAAGTGTGCTGGCAAGGATGCGGACACTGGTGCATGGTGTTAAACTTGAATCCAAATCCCAACAAGGCCTTGTGCCCAAAACACCATGCACCAGTGTCGGACATCTTGCTGTTGCACTTCCATTCACTGTCAGGTAGGCATAGGCCCAGATGAAGTGGTTGTTCGTGGTGGGTGCAGTAGTGTTTACCATTAATCCGTCTCACACCAGGCTCTGTCCTTCACACACTTTTTCCACCTAGAGAAAACAGTCCACTTGGCAGAATGTTTTCCTGACAGTGATTGAAAATGGATTATCAAGATGAGTGACACTTGTGCCTGGTGTCTGATTTTTCCACAAATCCCAACTGGGCCTTGTGGTCCAAACACCAGTCCACATTGTCAAACACCTTGTCAGTACATTGCCACTCACTTCTGGTAGGCTTGTTGGGCTGGGTGGGAAGAGTGTGTATATGACAAGGCCTGATGTGATTTGTAGCCATTGCAAATACACCTCCTCCCACCCAGACCTTTTAACTCATCTGTGCCAATAGTTACCTCACAGTGAGGGTAAGTGTACTGGCAAGGTGGCTGGCACTGGCGCATTGTGTTGAATTTGATGCCAACTCCTACTTATGACCTGTGCTTCAAACACCATGCAACAGTGTCAGGCATCTTGCTAGTCCACTTCCCCTCACTGTGAGTGTGGCTTAGGCCCATAGGAGTTACCTAGTCTGCATGGGAGGAGGAGTCTTTGCAATGGCTTCAAGTTGCATAAGGCCCTGTCCAACGTACACCTTCCCACCCAACTCAAACAGCCCAGCATGTACTATGCTTACCTCACTGTGGTGCAAAATGTCCCGGCCGGATACTCGACACTGGTGCCTGTTGTTTGACTTGACTGCAACACCCATCAAGGCCTTATGCTCCATACACCATGCAGCGGTGTCTGGCATCTTGCCAGCACATTGCCACTAACTGTCAGGTAAGCAGAGTCCCAGGTAAGTTATTTGGCCTAAGTAGGAAGATGTGTGGAGGCCAGTGCCTGATGGTAGATGTAGTCAAGGCAAACACTCCTCCTCCCAACCAGCACAACTAGCTCATCTGTGGCAATAGCTACCTGGCAGTGAATGGAAGTGTACTAACAAGATGGCTGACACAGTTGCATGATGTTTTGTGCACAGGGCCTTGATGGGAGTTGGTTTCAAGATCAACACCATGCAGCAGTGTCAGCCACCTTCCAATACACTTCCCCTCACTGTGAGGTAAGCATAGGCCCAGAGGAGTTGGCATGGCTGGGTGTGAGGTAGAGTATTTGCAATGGCTACAAGTCACATCAGGCGTTGTCCCACACACACCTTCCCAGACAGCATCAAAAGCCTACCTGTAACTCAGCTTCCCTGACAGTGAGTGTGAATGTCCGTGCATGTGGTCTGACACTGATGACTGTTGCCTAATTGTCCACAACCCCCAGCAGGGCATCATTGTCCAGACACAAGTCCACAGTGTCAGCCATTATTTCAGTAGATTTCCACTCACTATCAGGTAAGCATGGTGGTCTGTTTGTGCTGTTTATGAGGAGGGTTTGCCCTGACTCACTCTCCCACCTGGCTCTGTACTCCACACACCTTCCAACCCATCCTAAATATCTTACCTGTCACTGTACTTTCCTGGCAGTAAGTGGCAATGTGCTTCCATGATGTCTGACACTGGTGACTTGTGTCTGATTTGTCCAAAACTCAACAACAGTGCCTTGAGCTCCAAACATCAATGTGCATGGCCAATCGTCTTGCCAGTACATTCTCAGTGACTGTCAGGGAAGGTAAATTCTATGTTGGTCTGTGTGTGAGGATGAGTGTTTGCACTGACTACAACTCCCATCATGCCCTGTCCTACATACACCTTTCCAGCCAGCAGACCTGGGACTATGCTATACCTGATGGTGAATGGAAATGTACCAGCAAGATGGCTGACACTGGGGACTGGTGTGAGGAGCACAAGGCCATGATGGGAGTTGTGGTCAGGCTGACACCATGCAGCAGTGTCAGCCATCTTGCTAGTACATTTCCACTGACTGAGAGGCTCATATAGTTCCAGTGGGTCTGTTTGAGCTGTGTGTGGGGAAGAGTGTTTGCTGTGACTACAACTCCCATCAGGCCTGTGCCCACACCCACCTTCCCAGCCATCCCAAACAGCCTACCTGTGACTCAGCTTTCCTGTGAGTGAGTGGAAAAGTACCGGCCAAGATGTCTGACACTGGTGCAAGTTGTTTGGAGCACAAGACCTTGGTGTGAGTTTGTGAGAAGTATGTACATGGTTATAATTTAGTGCATTTTCAATTTCATTGCAGGTATTTTTGTTATCAATCTGATATACACATCACATGCTCTTTGAAACTAGTTTTTTTTATATGTTAATACTGTCGTTTGTTTAACTGTATCCTTTACAGTGATGCCTCGAGGGGTGTAATTAGTAACTTTATTTGAATGTGGATTGTGTACTTACCAGTCTCTGGTGTTCCTGGTATTCCACAGACGCCCTCCGGCGGAAGGATGACACGCACCTTCTCTTCCCAGGAAGTGAAGTGGACAGGTTGTGCAGGAGGGCCACCGCCAGTCTGCTGGCTTTGGGCGTGTTCCCTGCCCATCAGCTTCTTGACCCTCCTTCGCACATCATAGTACCTGGTCCTGATATCATCCATTGTGCGCAGGCAAGGTGCTTGAGCATTCACCTTGTTAACTATCCTCTCCCACATCTTATTTTTCTGGGTAAGGGGGGTCTGTTGGACTTGGTTCCCAAATAACTGTGGCTCTACTCTGACAATTTCATCTACAAGCACTTCCAACTCCTATCTGTAAAACGTGTCTGCTTCCTTTTGGCCATGGTGAGGGTGAATGTGAAGGTGAGGGTGAGTGTGAAGGTGAGGGTGAATATGAAAAAAGAGTGTGTGTCTGTGACATTTAGTATAAAATAAAATCTGTACAAGTTGTGGGGTGTGTGAAGTGTGAGGGAGAGAGCAGGGAATGTGTGGTGGTGGCTCCTTGGACCTATTAGCAGTTGTGGCAAAGGATCCTGGTCATGGTGTTGGCCCTTTATATAGGTGGATTTGTGGGTGTGGCTTTTTTTGGGGGGGGGGATTTGCCAATGGTGGTTTTGACTGTTTTTGACTTCCCCCCCCCTTGACATTTGATACAGTCTCATGCATCGGCATCTGCTCACATGTTAATACGAGTTGGATTTGTGACCGGCATGCTATTCTTGAGCGTTTCCAAACGAGTCGGTCGCATCGGTGCTGTTTCCGGACTCTTCGTTCGGAAGGATATCGTTCCGTACGACTCGGTTGGAGTTTAACATGGGATGCATCGTATTCCGTCGCTCGGAGGGCTCGCGGTCGAGTCGTTCGGAAAGCATTCCAAATCCGATTCATTCGGAATGCTTTCCGAGCAAGATCGGATTCGGGCCCTAAGGATGAATAATCAGAACAATGCCATCTAGTGTATGACCAGCGGAATGAGATGGAGCAGTAACCAACCAAGACTATTCATGAAGTCTAACAATCCTTCAGAATCTCTGTCATCCTCATTCTCCAAATGAAAGTTAAAATCGCTGAGAACCGTAAAGTTGACAGAATCGGCCTTGGCCTCCAGTATTTGACTGAAGCTGTGTAAAAAGGCACATCTAGGGCCTGGAGGTCCATAAATTAATAAACCATTGAAGGAAGCATGGTTGTTAAGGATGAACTTGAAATTCAAAGCCTCCTATTCCGACAAGAAGGCGGCAGCAGAAAAACTACCAGAAAGGTGGCTTCAATACACTAAAGCTCGTCCACCTCCTCGCTTTCCTATGCGATATGTTGGAATTATTAATAAATTCACACCGGGGACAATTTTAGATGGTCTTCTGAAACCTTACCGAGGACTGGTGTGGTTCCCGTCTAGTTTTAGTCAGCCTGCCATCACCGTTCAGGTTTCTGGACCCCTGGGTAGAGAGCCAGAGCTCTCCGGATCCAGAAACAATGTCTGCTCTGGGAGGAGGTGGTCACACCTTCCCCCCTGCAGGTTCTGCCTTGGCAGAGGCGGAAACTTCAAATGAATTGCCTTTGAACCCTGCCCCCCATCCTCTGCTGTTAGAAGCAGATGGCAACCTCCCAGTCTTGCTCCACTTTTGGCAGGAGGACTGTTGGGAAAATTAGGTAAAGCAGGAGTTGGGTCTACCTTCACCCTGTACCAACCCTCAGGTAGGGCAGATGAGGGATACCCCATTTTTTCACTATCCCTCTTGAGGATGGGGATAGTAGCCAATTAGAAGTCCGGGTATGCCCACCCCCAACGTGGGGAGAGCATAAAGAGGGTGTATACACCCTATAGGTAGAGAACCCATTGGCTACTAACTGTCGTCCCCTAAAAATGCCCCTAAATTCAGTATTTAGGTGGCTCCCTGGGAACCTGGCTGCAGATTCAACGGACCTAAGACAGCAGAAGATGACAGTTGGCGGACAAGAAACTGAGCCCTGCTGCAGAAGAAACCGGCGCAAACCCTGCCACCTGCAATAAGGATTCAACAACTGTGACCTGCTGTCCTCCCTAAAAACCTGCAAGGCCTCCAAGAAACCCCAGAGCCCCCGCAGACTTTGCCAATTGCCAAGAACCTCCCTTTGGGCTAGAGGTTCTAGTCCCCTTCCACTGCCAGTAAAGCAACTCATCATGGAGAGGACCGGCACGGACCGTGTCGACATGACTCACCACCCACAGCGCCTGGTGAAGACGGGAGGATGCCAACCTAGCGACAGGGAGAATAGCGTCAGAGGTGGGATAGAGGTCCCTGCACCATCGGAGGATCCAGCATTTTGTGCTCCTCTGTGCCGGGCAATATCGAAAGGGGGTGTAGCCTCAACGAGGCCAGTAGTCTAATGCCATTTCCCCATAATTCTATTGTTACTTTCCAAAAGCTAAGTGCAGCTACCCAGCACTGATGGTGCCCACACTATAAAGGGCGTCTTGGCAAACATGCCAACATTTGGGAACACCTATACGGGAAATTTACCAAAACAATCAGCAGCCATTATTTTTCCTATTAACTAGCCTGGGAGCTGGTGAAAGCTAAAATATACCATTGGATTTCTAAAACTATTGGGAGTCTCCTGTGTACAGTGGGGATATTGGTATGTTGGGAGGCAACAAGGGGTTGGAAAAAGCCTGATGCGAAAGACACCCAAGGTCACAATGTCTTAGTTGGGGGATCAAAATCTTACTGAGGGAGACAGGCGGTAGCACAGGAGGTTGCAGTTGGAGCAGTTGTCTTGGTCTCCCCAGTTTCGCCTACACCAGCAGTTGTCAACTCTTCTCTGAAGAACTTTACCCCTGTACTGAAGTCATGCCAGCCTCCTTATCAACTTGGTGGGTCCAAGCTGCGGTGGCATGGTAGGCAAACATAATGGGTTGGAATGCTACCCAGAGCGATTACCAGTGGTTAGACTTATTGAAAGCATTCCTCCCATCACCTTTTGTGGGTTTGATGTACTATCCGAAGTGCCATGAGTATGCCCAGGCATGGGTTCTGTGCTTACTGTGGCACTGGTATCAAGCTACATCCGACTGAGGAGCCCCAATCAGTGAGAAACCGATCCTGGGTTGCTCGTGTTCCAGTTCAGGGAGGACCTGGCCTGGCCGATGGGGCTAGACTTTTCCCATTGGAGCAGGGTCAAAACTGATTTTCATATGGCTGGGTCCAAACTGAGCTAGCATGGTGGGTAAAAGAACGATGGGTTGGAATGCTACTCTGAGGGTTGCCGGTGCTTAGACTTATTACAAGCATCCTCCCATAACCTTTTGTGTGTTTGTTATTCTGCCCTAAGGGGGCAAGAGTATGCCCAGATGTTGGTCTCTTGCTCGCTGTGCGACTGGAACCAAGCTACACCCAACTGAAGAGCCCTAGTCAGGGCAAAACCGGTCTTGGGTTGCTTGTGTTCCAGTTCAGAGAGAACTTGGCCTGGTAGTTTCGGCTGGACTGCTCCCATTGGAGCAGGGTCAAGACTGATTTGCATATGGCTGGGCGCAAACTGAGGTAGCAATGTGGGTAAAAGAACGATGGGTTGGAATGCTACCCAGAGCGATTACGCTTATTGCAAGCATCACCTATTGTGTGGTTGAAGCCTCCTCCCCCTTGGTGCGGCTTATCTTTGCTTCAGATGCATGATGATGACTGTCTCCGAGCCCTGCAGCACATCCCCTAATTATCAGCTCCGCCAACTCTCCCTCCCTCCTTCGGTTCCAGTGCTTGGTCCTTAAATATAAAGCTCAATGTAATCACTGACCTAGTCTATTGGAGAATGTGACTAGTCAATCATTCATCAAGACATGTGCATGTGAAGTTAATCCATCCCAAGGTAGCAGAAAGCAGACAGCGGTGTCACACAAAATGATGTCCTACCCCCCCACAAGCTGACGAGGGACCTCTGAGTCTCTCATATATCACAGATATTCATTGATCTTGAGTTGAATAGGGGCCTCCTGAGGGGCTGGAGGCCCTGAATGGTTGGGGGCTGTTGGAACCGGGGTTACCGAGTCCGACACAGTAGCATGGCGTGGAGCGGGAAAGGCACGCGAAGGCAATGTGTAAGGCAGTTGTGCAGCACACTCTCACTTTGACTCACAAATGCGAACGCAATAACATGACACCACACCAGGCTTTTGTATTTAAAATCAAGATCTTTTATAAATAAATTAAGTTGGCATCAGATAAGGCAGGTTAATTTAGATCTACATTCAAACTCATTAAATTATTCAACTGGTGCACATTTTAAATAAAGCTGCATAGCTCATCAACATTGTAGGCCACTAAGAGGCCGCAGGAATTATCTCCTACACGTAGCACTTAATAATGATCTCAAGGTACGTTCATAAAACATAGGCCTAAACATACAGTTCACTTTAGTATATTCAATTATTTAAAAGAAGGCTTTTCACGTTACATTTAAATAGGCCTGCATTAATCTAGGCGCACCCACATTCAGTACAGTGGGCGTCGCAACTCCAGTACACCTGTAACATAAAATACTTCAACTCTTGGCGGTGTACACTTCAGCTCCACTCCATTAAACACTTTCCCCTTGTGGTAAAGACTTAACAGCTAAAACCATGGCCTAGGCAGTAATTATAATAGGCATTGGCATAAATCATTACATACTGTGGGCATCGTCAATACATGAATGAACTATGTGGGGAATCCCTCAACATGTCCTGTATTCTGGGGCTTCTAGGTTCCTTAGGGGTTAATTCAGGCCAGGCCCACTGCTCTCTGGGGCCTCGCCTCGTAGGACTATAATAGTAAGGGTTAATAGTGGCCCCCGGCCCCAGTGGCGTCTTATGGGCCCTAGGGGCCTCCAGGGCTCACCTGTGGTGTGGTCGTTGGTCGCGCTTCAGGGCGACTGGCGATCATCCGGGCCGGCCTGTGTTCTGTTGGGCGGGGCCCGGTCGGGGGTGTCTCGGCCTTCTGGCCGGTGTTGCGGGTCGTTGCGGGGGCCGGTATGCCTTACTCTGGCCCCCGGGATCAGGGAATATGCATGCGGCTCGTTGCGGGGGCCGGGCTCACCCTCCTCCGGCCCCCGTACTCAGGGTAAGTGCAGGTGGGCTCAGGGCTGCTGGGGGAAGGGAGCGGGAGCCGGCAGTCCTCTCCGGCCGGCTCCCCGTCTCCCTCTGCACTGCCGGGGCTCTTCCCGGGCTTCCTTCGGCGCTGGGCGGGACCGGGAGCCGGCGCCCAATCGGTGCGCGGCCTTCCCGGGTCACGCCGAGTGACCCCTGGTTGCTCGGCAACGGCGTCTGCGGGGCCGGGAGGCCTCGCTGAAGATCGCGTTAGCGATTTCTTGGGCCGCTTCGGCGGCGGTGGCAATTTCTTGGGCCGCTTCGGCGGTGGCGACGATTCTTCGGCCGCTTCGGCGGCGGGGGCAATTCTTTGGCCGTGACGGCGGCAGGAACAATTTTTGGGCCGCTGCGGGGGCAATTCTTTGGCCGCGACGGCGGCAGGCACGACTCCTTGGGCCGCTACGGCGGCGATGAGGGCCCCGGGCCCCTGGAGGCTTCGGTGAGGGCGCGGACGGCGCTCCTCACCTCACACACCTGAGGGGCTTCCTCCACCTCAGCGCTTCCTTTGATGAGGGCGCGACGGCGCACCTCACCACACGGTTTCTCTTCTCAGGCGGCGGCGGCCGCGGCGGTGATCTTCATCATAAGGTCAGTGACCTGAGGGACAACAGCACACATGGTGCACCAGCAGCCTGTGGGCAGGGCTGTCTGGCAAAGTACTTGGGGGCAGTCCAGCAACAGGCAAAGGTGAATAGGGGGTGAAGGTTTAGCGCTTCAGGGTACGGCGCTTTACCTGGTGATCCCCAGTTGGGCAGTTTTAGGCTTTAGGCCTTGCTGGACGGACAGGCCTCCTCAAGTTAAGGGGTCTTGCGACTGCTTCAGCTTGGTTGCTTCTTAGGCGCTTCTAGTTGTAAGTTTCTTGTCAGAAGTTCCTTGTTATAGGTTCCTTGTCAAAGTTTCCTGTCAGAAGTTTCTTCTTATGAGGGGGGGATGAGTTGGTGGTCTGGGAGTGCTTGATGTTCCTCCCCGCACGCTGAAGGTGGTTCCCTGGGTCCCCTCACACTGGGCAAGGTCAGTGGGTGGTGGGCGTTCCTCAGCTATCTTACTACAGCAGGGCCTCAACCCTGTCAGCAGCAGTAGTGTAGGTCTCCCCTAGGCCCTAAAGCCTATACTCCGGCGGAGGTTCTCCCAGGTTCAGTGGTGCCTCATCAACTGACTAGAAAGTTTTCCCTCCAAGCCTTTTATACTCCCAGGTCAGGTGACTCTCCCAAAGACGGCAAAACATAACTCCTCCCACAGCCCGGAAGGTTCTGGAACCTTCTACATGCCTGGCTATGTGGCCCAGAGGCGGGGATGGAATGGATACTGTATCCCTATACCCCAGCCTGACCCTGGCTACTAGTGTGTATGCGTGTCAGGCCCCTCTGCAGTAGCAGGGGCTTGTGGCAGCCATCTTGAGTGAGAGAGAGCACCTGCACCTCAGCACTGGCTAGCAGTGGCAAGGTGCCCAGAGACCTAGGTCCAGTAAAAATATAGTGGCAAAAAGGAGGCGAAAAAGGAAAAAAAATAGGGAAAGACCACCCTAGGGCTGACAGGTCTAACACGCGTCCCCCGCAGCCGAAAGAGGGGAGAGCTTCCCAACCTCTAGGGAGTTCTCTTCACTAAGGTGGAAAACCGGGAGAGACCGTCAGCGTTGGCGTGGTCTACACCGGGTCGATGTTCCACCCGAAAGTCCATCCCCTGGAGGGAAATGGACCACCTCAATAATTTGGGGTTTTCGCCTCTCATCTGCATGAGCCAGCGAAGGGGTCTGTGGTCGGTCTGGATCAGGAAGTGACAACCAAAAGGTATGGCCTCAACTTCTTGACAGCCCAAACCACAGCAAAGGCTTCTCGTTCGATGGTACTCCACCGCTGTTCCCGGGGGAGTAGTCTTCGGGAAATGAAGGCCACTGGCTGGTCTTGGCCATCGTCATTCAGCTGCGAGAGCACAGCTCCTATGCCATGCTCAGAAGCGTCTGTCTGTACAATAAATTCCCGTCCAAAGTCTGGAGTCCTTAGCACCGGTGCGGTGCACATTGCACGTTTGAGGGTCTCAAAGGCTTCCTGGCAGGCAGCCGTCCAGATGACTCTGCGTGGCTGCTTCTTTGAAGTCAATTCCGTCAATGGGCCCACGATGGTTCCATATCCCTTGACGAACCGGCGGTAGTATCCCGTGAGGCCGAGAAAAGCCCGGACCTCTGTTTGGGTCTTGGGGGCTCCCAGGCCAAGATGGTCTCGATCTTGGCTTGGAGGGGTTGCACCTTACCTCCGCCCACCAGATGTCCCAGGTACACGACAGATCCCTGTCCAATCTGGCACTTGCTGGCCTTGATGGTTAAACCAGCCCGTTGCAAAGCCTGTAGCACCTCCTGGAGATGCTCCAGATGGTCCTCCCAGCTGCTACTGAAGACAGCTATGTCATCCAGGTAGGCAGCAGAGAAGGCCTCTAGGCCAGACAGCACCTGGTTCACCAACCGCTGGAAAGTGGCTGGAGCATTTTTCAACCCGAAGGGCATCACCCGAAATTGAAAGTGGCCCTCGGGGGTGGAGAACGCAGTCTTCTCCCTTGCTCCTTCCGCCATGGCTATCTGCCAATAGCCTGACGTCAAATCAATGGTACTCAAATACCGGGCTGCTCCCAGCCGGTCAATGAGCTCATCCGCCCGAGGAATCGGGTGAGCGTCGGTCTTAGTGACTGAGTTGAGTCCACGGTAATCCACACAGAACCAAAGTTCTGGTGTGGTGCCCGGTGGGGCCGCTTTCGGCACCAACACCACCGGACTAGCCCAAGGGCTACTGGAAGGCTCAATCACTCCCAGTTCTAGCATCTTGGTAACCTCACCCTGGATACTAGCCTTGACTTTATCGGACAGCCGGTAAGACTTGTTTTTTACTGGCGGACTGTCCCCTGTGTCCACATCATGGGTACACAGGTGCGTGATTCCAGGCGTGAGGGAGAACAACGAGGCGTACTGCCCCAAGACCTGGCGGCAGTCCCTCTGTTGCTCCGGGGTTAAGGATGGGGCGAGGACCACTCCCTCTACCGAACCATCCTTCTCATGGGCCGCCAAAAGATCTGGAAGAGGCTCACTCTCCTCCTCCTCACTTCCATCTGTTATCATTAGGAGAGTGAGTTCTGAACGCTCTTGGTGGGGCTTCAGGCGGTTGACGTGGAACACCCTGTGGGGTTGACGTGGGGTCTTCACATCGATGACATATGTGGTCTGGCCTCTCCTTTCCAAGATCTCAAATGGCCCAGTCCACCTGTCCTGGAGGGCGCTAAGCTCTCCTGGCT
This sequence comes from Calotriton arnoldi, assembly GCA_963921515.1. Taxonomy (NCBI): domain Eukaryota; kingdom Metazoa; phylum Chordata; class Amphibia; order Caudata; family Salamandridae; genus Calotriton; species Calotriton arnoldi. Next base: position 66,788 of record CAWUFW010001561.1, read on the forward strand.
CCATGACCCACACCTTCTGTCCAGCGTCTAACTCTACCGTCCACGCGTTCCGGTCATACCATTGCTTCATGACGGCCTGACTTGCCTCTAGGTTGTCAGAGGCCTCTTTCCACAGCTTGGCCACCTGGCTGCGGAATGCCAGCATATAGCTGACCACATCACGGGGAAGCTTCGAGGAAGACTTCTCCCACCCCTCCTTGACAAGACTGAGGGGCCCCCGAACGGGGTGGCCATAGAGCAGCTCAAAGGGGCTGAAACCGACCCCCTTCTGCGGCACCTCTCGGTAGGAGAAGAGCAGACAGGGTAAGAGGACGTCCCACTTTCTTCTCAAGTCCTCGGGTAGGCTCCTGATCATCCCCTTCAAGGTTTTGTTAAAGCGCTCCACGAGTCCGTTCGTCTGGGGGTGGTAAGGAGTGGAGAACCGGTAGGTCACTCCACACTCCTTCCACATGGCCTGCATGTAGGCCGACATGAAATTCGTGCCCCTATCTGACACCACGACCTTGGGGAATCCCACTCGGGTAAAAATCCCCATCAGGGCCCGCGCCACCACCGGTGCAGTGATGGTCCTCAGAGGGATTGCCTCTGGGTACCGGGTGGCGTGGTCTACCAGCACCAAAATGAACCTATGTCCTGCAGAAGTCGGCGGGTCCAATGGCCCGACAATGTCAATCCCTACCCGCTCAAAAGGGGTATCGACAACTGGGAGAGGTTCTAGAGGGACCTTCACTTTAGTCCCTGTCTTGCCGCCCGCTTGGCAAGTGGTGCAAGTCTTGCAAAAAGTGTCAGAAGTGACGCGCATCCTGGGCCAGTAAAAATGTGGGACTAGACGCGCAAACGTCTTGTCTTGGCCCAGGTGTCCTGCTAGTGGTATCTCGTGTGCCAACTCTAGCAGAAAGGCTCGGTAGCATTGGGGGACCACCACGGCTCGGGCGGACCCATGCACCGGAGCCTTAGGCTCACTGTAGAGGAGACCATCCTCCCAGTAGACATGGTAGTTACCAGACTCTGTTCCAGCTGCTTGGGCTTCGGCCTGTTGCCGCATGCCTTCAAGCGTAGGGCACTCTTTCTGCGCCCGGCAAAATTCCTCCCGGGTAGGCCCTCCTTCCACCTGCCACTCTGCAGGGGTCGGCAGGTCCCCCACGGGAACACCAACCACCTCAGCGGTCTCCGGGGTCACCTCCACGGGCTCCCCATCCATCTCACCGGGTGTCTCCTCCTGGACATCTCCTCGTCCAGCAGTGGGCTGGGCCATTATTCCAGGCTCCAACCCCAGCTGAGTTCCTTGTCGGGCAGCCATGGACCGCGTGACAACGCAAGTCCATCCTGGTAATCCCAACATCTCAGCATGGGCATTGAACTCTACCTCCCTCCAGGCAGTATGTTCCAAGTCGTTGCCCAGCAGACAGTCAACTGGCATGGCAGGGCTCACCGCAACCTTCAACAGACCTGATACTCCTCCCCACTCAAAGGGAACTTGGGCCACGGGGTAATGACCCAGGCTATTATCAGCCATAACAACCGGGTGGAATTCCTCAGGAATCACCTGCTCTGGGGACACCAGCTGACGTCTCACCATCGTCATGCTGGCACCTGTGTCCCTCAGAGCCTCCACCTCCTCCCCGTTCACCAGGACCCTCTGCCGATACTTGGCAGTGTTCGCGGGTACCTGAACCCGTGGGATGATCTCTCTATCCCCCAGGGAAACTAAGGTCAAGCCTGTCCACTCACCTCCCCTACCTAGGGACAACTCCTCCCCTAGCGCTACACTGGCCACCCCGGGGCTCTTACCTCCTGTGGGGGCTGGGGTTCTCTTGCGACACTTGGGATCCCCCTTATAATGTCCAACCTCCCCGCACTCGTAGCACCGGACAGTTCTGGGCTGCTGACTCCTGTCAGGATAAGTGGGTTTCTGGAATCCAGATTGGGATGGGGAACCTACCCCTCTCCCAGGCGGTTTATTTTGGGGACCTTTAAAGAACTCCTCTTTTTATCTCCCCCTCTTTCTTCTGGGGGAGCCCCTGTCCACCTTTCGGGGGTCCGCCCTGGCTCCCTTGTGGGACACCCGAGTGCTGACCCACGTGTCTGCCTCCTCCGCAAGCTCCCTAGGATTGGTCAGCTTGCGGTCCACCAAGTACTGGCGCAGCTCCGGAAAACATTTCTCTAGGAGGTGCTCTCTCAAGAATAGGTCGTACAGCCCTTTATAATTGTCAACGTTGCTGCCACGCACCCAACCCTCCAATGCCTTCCGGGCATAGTCAAAAAAATCCACCCAGTTTTGTGTGTGGAGCTTGTGGCTGTTGCGGAACTTTTGGCGGTACTTCTCTGGGGTGAGGCCAAACTTCTTAAGCAGGGCCTCCTTCATGATAGGGTAGTTGGTCTGATCCCCCTTATCCAAAGTTAAAAGTGTGTCCCTTACTAGTGGAGGTATGTACCTATAAAGACCTCCCCCCCAGTAGCTCTCAGGAACTCTATGGGCCACCAGAGCCACCTCGTAGGCCGCCAACCACTTGTTGATGTCATCACCTACACTAAAACTGGCCATCACCTCTCTGGGTAAATAGAATTTGGGCTCCTGTGGAACCCCAGCAGGTACGCTGCCACCATTCATTTTGCCCTGCATCTCCATCTGCAAGGTCCGGAGCTCTAGCTCCTTCAGGCTAAGCTCATGTACAAGCTTCCTTTCCTCCATGGCTTTTTCCATCCTAGCAAGTTCTAATGTTAATTGCCTTTGCTCCCTTCTGTCCTCCAATTCCTCTGGTGACAAACTTCCCCCTGACGCACTACTGCCTGCCCTGGAACGTCTTCCTGGCAACACATTCTCGCTAACATCCATGCGCAGTAGGTCCAGTTCTCCTGGGTTGTCTGTCTCCCCCTGCTCCTCATCCCCTCTTCCCTCCGGGTGGGCCATTACCCATGCCCTCAAAGCTTTCTGAAGCACCTCCTTCCTGGCGCCTCGCTTGACTGCCACCCCCTCTCTAGGCAGAACTCCTTGAGCTGTGTCACCGTATACCTTTCTAGGTTGGCTAACTCAAACTCCATCCTCCTAGGTGGGGTCCCAGACAATTCAAGGAAGGGGTTCTAAACTGTAGGTAACAGGTCCAACACAGGAATGTACACAGTCGGCAATTACCATAGAATTCCTAGCACTCTCATTAATATAGGTGTCTAATTGCGGCGCACATTGAGTCACTGTAGGGTGCTGCACAAGCACCAGTCCTTATCCAACCGCTGAACACCAAATGTTGGAACCGGGGTTACCGAGTCCGACACGGTAGCATGGCGTGGAGCGGGAAAGGCACGCGAAGGCAATGTGTAAGGCAGTTGTGCAGCACACTCTCACTTTGACTCACAAATGCGAACGCAATAACATGACACCACACCAGGCTTTTGTATTTAAAATCAAGATCTTTTATAAATAAATTAAGTTGGCATCAGATAAGGCAGGTTAATTTAGATCTACATTCAAACTCATTAAATTATTCAACTGGTGCACATTTTAAATAAAGCTGCATAGCTCATCAACATTGTAGGCCACTAAGAGGCCGCAGGAATTATCTCCTACACGTAGCACTTAATAATGATCTCAAGGTACGTTCATAAAACATAGGCCTAAACATACAGTTCACTTTAGTATATTCAATTATTTAAAAGAAGGCTTTTCACGTTACATTTAAATAGGCCTGCATTAATCTAGGCGCACCCACATTCAGTACAGTGGGCGTCGCAACTCCAGTACACCTGTAACATAAAATACTTCAACTCTTGGCGGTGTACACTTCAGCTCCACTCCATTAAACACTTTCCCCTTGTGGTAAAGACTTAACAGCTAAAACCATGGCCTAGGCAGTAATTATAATAGGCATTGGCATAAATCATTACATACTGTGGGCATCGTCAATACATGAATGAACTATGTGGGGAATCCCTCAACATGTCCTGTATTCTGGGGCTTCTAGGTTCCTTAGGGGTTAATTCAGGCCAGGCCCACTGCTCTCTGGGGCCTCGCCTCGTAGGACTATAATAGTAAGGGTTAATAGTGGCCCCCAGTGGCGTTTTATGGGCCCTAGGGGCCTCCAGGGCTCACCTGTGGTGTGGTCGTTGGTCGCGCTTCAGGGCGACTGGCGATCATCCGGGCCGGCCCGTGTTCTGTTGGGCGGGGCCCGGTCGGGGGTGTCTCGGCCTTCTGGCCGGTGTTGCGGGTCGTTGCGGGGGCCGGTATGCCTTACTCCGGCCCCCGGGATCAGGGAATATGCATGCGGCTCGTTGCGGGGGCCGGGCTCACCCTCCTCCGGCCCCCGTACTCAGGGTAAGTGCAGGTGGGCTCAGGGCTGCTGGGGGAAGGGAGCAGGAGCCGGCAGTCCTCTCCGGCCGGCTCCCCGTCTCCCTCTGCACTGCCGGGGCTCTTCCCGGGCTTCCTTCGGTGCTGGGCGGGACCGGGAGCCGGCGCCCAATCGGTGCGCGGCCTTCCCGGGTCACGCCGAGTGACCCCTGGTTGCTCGGCAACGGCGTCTGCGGGGCCGGGAGGCCTCGCTGAAGATCGCGTTAGCGATTTCTTGGGCCGCTTCGGCGGCGGTGGCAATTTCTTGGGCTGCTTCGGCGGTGGCGACGATTCTTCGGCCGCTTCGGCGGCGGGGGCAATTCTTTGGCCGCGACAACGGCAGGAACAATTCTTGGGCCGCTACGGCGGCGGGGGCAATTCTTTGGCCGCGACGGCGGCAGGCACGACTCTTTGGGCCGCTACGGCGGCGATGAGGGCCCCGGGCCCCTGGAGGCTTCGGTGAGGGTGCGGACAGCGCTCCTCACCTCACACACCTGAGGGGCTTCCTCCACCTCAGCGCTTCCTTTGATGAGGGCGCGACGGCGCACCTCATCACACGGTTTCTCCTCTCAGGCGGCGGCGGCCGCGGCGGTGATCTTCATCATAAGGTCAGTGACCTGAGGGACAACAGCACACATGGTGCACCAGCAGCCTGTGGGCAGGGCTGTCTGGCAAAGTACTTGGGGGCAGTCCAGCAACAGGCAAAGGTGAATAGGGGTGAAGGTTTAGCGCTTCAGGGTACGGCGCTTTACCTGGTGATCCCCAGTTGGGCAGTTTTAGGCTTTAGGCCTTGCTGGACGGACAGGCCTCCTCAAGTTAAGGGTCTTGCGACTGCTTCAGCTTGGTTGCTTCTTAGGCGCTTCTAGTTGTAAGTTTCTTGCCAGAAGTTCCTTGTTATAGGTTCCTTGTCAAAGTTTCCTGTCAGAAGTTTCTTCTTATGAGGGGGGGATGAGTTGGTGGTCTGGGAGTGCTTGATGTTCCTCCCCGCACACTGAAGGTGGTTCCCTGGGTCCCCTCACACTGGGCAAGGTCAGTGGGTGGTGGGCGTTCCTCAGCTATCTTACTACAGCAGGGCCTCAACCCTGTCAGCAGCAGTAGTGTAGGTCTCCCCCCTAGGCCCTAAAGCCTATACTCCGGCGGAGGTTCTCCCAGGTTCAGTGGTGCCTCATCAACTGACTAGAAAGTTTTCCCTCCAAGCCTTTTATACTCCCAGGTCAGGTGACTCTCCCATAGGCGGCAAAACATAACTCCTCCCACAGCCCGGAAGGTTCTGGAACCTTCTACATGCCTGGCTATGTGGCCCAGAGGCGGGGATGGAATGGATACTGTATCCCTATACCCCAGCCTGACCCTGGCTACTAGTGTGTATGCGTGTCAGGCCCCTCTGCAGTAGCAGGGGCCTGTGGCAGCCATCTTGAGTGAGAGAGAGCACCTGCACCTCAGCACTGGCTAGCAGTGGCAAGGTGCCCAGAGACCTAGGTCCAGTAAAAATATGGTGGCAAAAAGGAGGCGAAAAAGGAAAACAAATAGGGAAAGACCACCCTAGGGCTGACAGGTCTAACAGGGGCCCCCTGTGCAGAAGGCACTGCAGGGGCTTGCGTTATGGCCCAGACTGCAGAGAGTCAGTGGCATAATGAAACTTGAGGGGGGGCAGCAAAATACATGGAGAGGGGGTCCCCCAAGCTCTGGACCCAGCCAGGAGCTGTCAAGCCATGGGCCCGTCGCCCATGCACAGTGTCGGAGGGGGCCCCCTGGAGCCTGGGGCCCCACCACACCACAAGGCCTGCGGAGGCTTTTGGTATGACACTACAGAGAGTCAGAGAGAGATAGAGGGAGGAATGAGAGAGATGGACATGATCATGTGGGGTGCGCCGGAGGAAGACTAAAGATGAAGAGCTTGAGCTGCTGTCCTCCGTGGCATTCCTCACACCCTCCTGGTCACTGGGTGCCTCCAAGTCTGACGTCTCACGTCAGAACCGCTGCGACCAGATGTCCCCAACGATGTTGGCCTCTTCTCCTTCGCCTGCCCTGGATGTATCTGAAATGACATGTAACATGGGTTTATTGCAACTGCATTTCCACACCTGAGCATCACAAATCCACAATAATCACTGAAGAAGCGCACATATCACACCAACCTCATGATTCACTCTATAGGGTTCAAAGTTAGCATGAGCACGTGCATGCGTGCACCAAACCAAGAACAGGACGCATACGCGTTTTGGATGGACAGCATAAGTGGAGATGAAGCAGCTCATTTCCTCAAGGCACAAGTAGTGGGAAGGGCAGAACTCCTTGTTCCCAGGCCCAAAGCCTCAGGAAGCTCCAATGAAATGAGCCAGTTCATCATCACTTATACTAGCAGAGCAGGCGATCTTAAAAACATTTTATGCACAAACACTGGCCTGTACTAGCTGTAGAACAGAGCCTTAACAGTGGCACTGACAAGAATCCTCGAGTTACTTTCAGGAAAGGGACCACACTCAAGGACAAACTTAGCTACAGCGATTCAGACAGACCACCTCATGACATCACTAGAGGGATGAAAGTCTTTTTTTTCCAGCACTAAGTGCAAGGGGTGCAGACACAGCACTGTTGTGACTAAATATATGTCACCCCTCACAGGATCCATTAGGAAAGTTAACATTTACTATAAATGCACGACTGATTACGCCATATATGTACTAGCATTTTTGCTAATGGTAGTTATTTATTTTCTGATATTTTTGTGTTTTGATATTGTGTGCATCGATATTACGTCAGTGATCCAATCCTGGCCTCGGCTCAGCATTTGTGATTCTGTGTGAATCCCTTAATCTCCTTGGCCTTAAAATATGTGTAACGTAGTCTGGTTCTGTTGTAAGGTGCTCGAATGTCGTTGGATCAGGTTTGTGCTATAAAAAACTGCAAAACAAATCTTGCTAATATGCATTCACTGACATAAAAAAGAAAAAGAACAGTGAAAGTGACTACAGAAAATGCAAAATCCTACTCACAAACACGCAAAAAAAAAATATAGTATAACAAATATGAGAACAATTGCAGCATCACATATGGTGAGAGGTTAGCAAAGCTAAATGATATAAACAAAATAAATTGTAATGTGTGTTGACATTTTTTACTCAGCTGCAGTAAAGCTCCTGGTCCCTTGACCTGCTCCAACCCCACCCTGCTTCCACTCAGCTGCAGTGTAGCTCCTGATCCCTTGAACTGCTCCAACCCCATCCTGCTTCCACTAAGCTGCAGTGTAGCTCCTGGTCCCATGACCTGGTCCAACCACAGCTGCTTCCACTCATCTATAGTGTAGCTCCTGGTCCCATGACCTGCTCCAACCCCACCCTGCTTCCACTCAGCTGCAGTGTAGCTCCCGGTGCCATGACCTGCTACAACCCCAACCTCCTTCCACTCAGCTATAGTATAGCTCCCAGTCCCATGACATGCTCCAGCCCCACCCTCCTTCGACTCAGCTGCAGTGTAGCTCCCGATCCCTTGACCTGCTCCAACCCCACCCTGCTTCCACTCAGCTATAGTGTAGCTCCCAGTCCCATGACCTGCTCCAGCCCCACCCTCCTTCTACTCAGCTGCAGTGTAGCTCCTGATCCCTTGACCTGCTCCAACCCCACCCTGCTTCCACTCAGCTACAGTGTAGCTCCCGGTCCCATGACCTGCTCCAACCCCACCCTGCTTCCACTCAGCTACAGTGTAGCTCCCGGTCCCATGACCTGCTCCAACCCCACCCTCCTTCCACTCAGCTGCAGTGTAGCTCCTGATGTCTTGACCTGCTCCAACCCGAGCCTGCTTCCACTCAGCTGCAGTGTAGCTCCTGATCCTTTAACCTGCTCCAACCCCAACCTGCTTCCACTCAGCTATAGTGTAGCTCCTGGTCCCATGACCTGCTCCAACCCCCCTGCTTCCACTCAGCTGCAGTGTAGTTCCTGGTCCCTTGCCGGGCACAATCACATCCTGCTTCCACTCAGCTGCAGAGTAGCTCCTTGTCCCTTGACCTGCTCCAACCCCACCCTGCTCCCATTCAGCTGCAGTGTAGCTCCTGGTTTCCTGACCTGCTCCAACACCACCCTGCTTCCACTCAGCTGAAGTGTACCTCCTGGTCCCTTGACCTGATCCAACCGTAGCCTGCTTCCACTCAGTTTAGCTCCTGGTCCCTTGACCTGCTCCAACCACATCCTGCTTCCACTCAGCTGCAGTGTAGCTCCTGGTCACTTGACCTGGTTCAATCCCAGCAGCTTCCACTCAGCTGCAGTGTAGCTCCTGGTCCCTTGACCTGATCCAACTGTAGCCTGCTTCCACTCAGTTTAGCTCCTGGTCCCTTGACTGGATCCAACTGCAGCCTGCTTCCACTCAGCTGCAGTGTAGCTCCTGGTCCCCTGACCTAGTCCAACCCCAGCCACTTCCACTCCGCTATAATGTAGCTCCTGGTCCCTTGATCTGGTCCAACTTCAGGCTGCTACCACTCAGCTGCAAAGTAGCTCCTAGTCCCTTGATCTGCTCCAACCCCACCCTGCTTCCACTCAGCTGCAGTGTAGCTCCTGGTCCCTTGACCTGCTCCAACCCCACCCTGCTTCCACTCAGCTGCAGTGTAGCTCCTGGTCCCTTGACCTAGTCCAACCCCAGCCACTTCCACTAAGCTGCAGTGTAACTCCTGGTCCCTTGACCTGGTCCACCCCAGTCTCTTCCACTCAGCTATAGTGTAGCTCCTGGTCCCATGACCTGCTCCAAACCCACCCTGCTTCCACTCACCTATAGTGTAGCTCCTGGTCCCATGACCTGCTCCAACCCCACCCTGCTTCCACTCAGCTGCAGTGTAGCTCCCGGTCCCTTGACCTGCTCAAACCCCACCCTGCTTCCACTCAGCTGCAGTGTAGCTCCCGGTCCCTTGACCTGATCCAACCGTAGCCTGCTTCCACTCAGCTGCAGTGTACCTCCTGGTTCCTTGACCTGATCCAACCCCACCCTGCTTCCACTCAGCTGCAGTGTAGCTCCCGGTCCCATGACCTGCTCCAACCCCACCCTGCTTCCACTCAGCTGCAGTGTAGCTCCCGGTCCCTTGACCTGATCCAACCGTAGCCTGCTTCCACTCAGCAGAAGTGTAGCTCCCGGTCCGATGACCTGCTCCAACCCCAGACACTTCCACTCAGCTGCAGTGTAGCTCCCGGTCCCATGACCTGCTCCAACCCCAGACACTTCCACTCAGCTGCAGTGTAGCTCCCGGTCCCATGACCTGCTCCAACCCCACCCTGCTTCCACTCAGCTGCAGTGTGACTCCTGGTCCCTTGCCCTGGTCCAACTCCAGCCGCTTCCACTCAGCTGCAGTTTAGCTCCCGGTCCGATGAACTGCTCCAACCCCAGACACTTCCACTCAGCTGCAGTGTAGCTGCCGGTCCCATGACCTGCTCCAACCCCAGACACTTCCACCCAGCTGCAGTGTACCTCCCGGTCCCATGACCTGCTCCAACCCCACCCTACTTCCACTCAGCTGCAGTGTAGCTCCCGGTCCCATGACCTGCTCCAACCCCACCCTGCTTCCACTCAGCTGCAGTGTAGCTCCCGGTCCCATGACCTGCTCCAACCCCACGCTGCTTCCACTCAGCTGCAGTGTAGCTCCTGATCCCTTGACCTGCTCCAACCCCACCCTGCTTCCACTCAGCTGCAGTGTAGCTCCTGATCCCTTGACCTGCTCCAACCCCACCCTGCTTCCATTCAGCTGCAGTGTAGCTCCCGGTCCCATCACCTGCTCCAACCGTAGCCTGCTTCCACTCAGCTGCAGTGTAGCTCCCGGTCCCATGACCTGCTCCAACCCCACCCTGCTTCCACTCAGCTGGAGTGTAGCTCCCGGTCCCATGACCTGCTCCAGCTCCAACCCCACCCCGCTTCCACTCAGCTGCAGTGTAGCTCCTGGTCCCTTGACCTGGTCCAACTCCAGCCGCTTCCACTCAGCTGCAGTGTAGCTCCCGGTCCCATGACCTGCTCCAACCCCACCCTGCTTCCACTCAGCTGCAGTGTAGCTCCCGGTCCCATGACCTGCTCCAACCCCACCCTCCTTCCACTCAGCTGCAGTGTACCTCCTGGTTCCTTGACCTGATCCAACCCCACCCTGCTTCCACTCAGCTGCAGTGTAGCTCCCGGTCCCATGACCTGCTCCAACCCCACCCTGATTTCACTCAGCTGCAGTGTAGCTCCCGGTCCCATGACCTGCTCCAACCCCAGACACTTCCACTCAGCTGCAGTGTAGATCCCGGACCCATGACCTGCTCCAACCCCACCCTGCTTCCACTCAGCTGCAGTGTGCCTCCTGGTCCCTTGCCCTGGTCCAACTCCAGCCGCTTCCACTGAGCTGCAGTGTAGCTCCCGGTCCGATGACCTGCTCCAACACCAGACACTTCCACTCAGCTGCAGTGTAGCTCCCGGTCCCATGACCTGCTCCAACCCCACCCTTCTTCCACTCAGCTGCAGTGTAGCTCGCGGTCCCATGACCTGCTCCAACCCCACCCTGCTTCCACTCAGCTGCAGTGTAGCTCCTGATCCCTTGACCTGCTCCAACCCCACCCTGCTTCCAATCAGCTGCAGTGTGCCTCCTGGTCCCTTGCCCTGGTCCAACTCCAGCCGCTTCCACTCAGCTGCAGTGTAGCTCCCGGTCTGATGACCTGCTCCAACCCCAGACACTTCCACTCAGCTGCAGTGTAGCTCCCGGTCCCATGACCTGCTCCAACCCCAGACACTTCCACTCAGCTGCAGTGTAGCTCCCGGTCCCATGACCTGCTCCAACCAGACCCTGCTTCCACTCAGCTGCAGTGTACCTCCCGGTCCCATGACCTGCTCCAACCCCACCCTGCTTCCACTCAGCTGCAGTGTGACTCCTGGTCCCTTGCCCTGGTCCAACTCCAGCCGCTTCCACTCAGCTGCAGTTTAGCTCCCGGTCCGATGAACTGCTCCAACCCCAGACACTTCCACTCAGCTGCAGTGTAGCTGCCGGTCCCATGACCTGCTCCAACCCCAGACACTTCCACCCAGCTGCAGTGTACCTCCCGGTCCCATGACCTGCTCCAACCCCACCCTACTTCCACTCAGCTGCAGTGTAGCTCCCGGTCCCATGACCTGCTCCAACCCCACCCTGCTTCCACTCAGCTGCAGTGTAGCTCCCGGTCCCATGACCTGCTCCAACCCCACGCTGCTTCCACTCAGCTGCAGTGTAGCTCCTGATCCCTTGACCTGCTCCAACCCCACCCTGCTTCCACTCAGCTGCAGTGTAGCTCCTGATCCCTTGACCTGCTCCAACCCCACCCTGCTTCCATTCAGCTGCAGTGTAGCTCCCGGTCCCATCACCTGCTCCAACCGTAGCCTGCTTCCACTCAGCTGCAGTGTAGCTCCCGGTCCCATGACCTGCTCCAACCCCACCCTGCTTCCACTCAGCTGGAGTGTAGCTCCCGGTCCCATGACCTGCTCCAGCTCCAACCCCACCCCGCTTCCACTCAGCTGCAGTGTAGCTCCTGGTCCCTTGACCTGGTCCAACTCCAGCCGCTTCCACTCAGCTGCAGTGTAGCTCCCGGTCCCATGACCTGCTCCAACCCCACCCTGCTTCCACTCAGCTGCAGTGTAGCTCCCGGTCCCATGACCTGCTCCAACCCCACCCTCCTTCCACTCAGCTGCAGTGTACCTCCTGGTTCCTTGACCTGATCCAACCCCACCCTGCTTCCACTCAGCTGCAGTGTAGCTCCCGGTCCCATGACCTGCTCCAACCCCACCCTGATTTCACTCAGCTGCAGTGTAGCTCCCGGTCCCATGACCTGCTCCAACCCCAGACACTTCCACTCAGCTGCAGTGTAGATCCCGGACCCATGACCTGCTCCAACCCCACCCTGCTTCCACTCAGCTGCAGTGTGCCTCCTGGTCCCTTGCCCTGGTCCAACTCCAGCCGCTTCCACTGAGCTGCAGTGTAGCTCCCGGTCCGATGACCTGCTCCAACACCAGACACTTCCACTCAGCTGCAGTGTAGCTCCCGGTCCCATGACCTGCTCCAACCCCACCCTTCTTCCACTCAGCTGCAGTGTAGCTCGCGGTCCCATGACCTGCTCCAACCCCACCCTGCTTCCACTCAGCTGCAGTGTAGCTCCTGATCCCTTGACCTGCTCCAACCCCACCCTGCTTCCAATCAGCTGCAGTGTGCCTCCTGGTCCCTTGCCCTGGTCCAACTCCAGCCGCTTCCACTCAGCTGCAGTGTAGCTCCCGGTCTGATGACCTGCTCCAACCCCAGACACTTCCACTCAGCTGCAGTGTAGCTCCCGGTCCCATGACCTGCTCCAACCCCAGACACTTCCACTCAGCTGCAGTGTAGCTCCCGGTCCCATGACCTGCTCCAACCAGACCCTGCTTCCACTCAGCTGCAGTGTACCTCCCGGTCCCATGACCTGCTCCAACCCCACCCTGCTTCCACTCAGCTGCAGTGTAGCTCCTGATCTCTTGACCTGCCCCAACACCAGCCTGCTTCCACTCAGCTGCAATGTAGCTCCTGATCTCTTTGACCTGCCCCAACCCCACCCTGCTTCCACTCAGCTGCAGTGTACCACCCGGTCCCATGACCAGCTCCAACCCCACCCTGCTGCCACTCAGCTGCAGTGTAGCTCCCGGTCCCATGATCTGCTACAACCCCAGACACTTCCACTCAGCTGCAGTGTAGCTCCCGGTCCCATGACCTGCTCCAACCCCAGACACTTCTACTCAGCTGCAGTGTAGCTCCCGGTCCCATGCCCTGCTCCAACTCCACCCTGCTTCCACTCAGCTGCAGTGTACCTCCCGGTCCCATGACCTGCTCCAACCCCACCCTGCTTCCACTCAGCTGCAGTGTAGCTCCTGATCTCTTGACCTGCCCCAACACCAGCCTGCTTCCACTCAGCTGCAGTGTAGCTCCTGATCTCTTGACCTGCCCCAACCCCACCCTGCTTCCACTCAGCTGCAGTGTACCTCCCGGTCCCATGACCTGCTCCAACCCCACCCTGCTGCCACTCAGCTGCAGTGTAGCTCCTGGTTCCTTGACCTGGTCCAACTCCAGCCACTTCCACTCAGCAGTAGTGTAGCTCCTGGTCCCATGACCTGCTCCAACCCCACCCTGCTTCCACTCAGCTGTAGTGTAGCTCCTGGTCCCATGACCTGCTCCAACCCCACCCTGCTTCCACTCAGATGTGGTGTAGCTCCTGGTCCCATGACCTACTCCAACCCCACCCTGCTTCCACTCAGCTGCAGTGTAGCTCCTGATCCCTTGACCTGCTCCAACCCCACCCTGCTTCCACTCAGCTGCAGTGTGCCTCCTGGTCCCTTGCCTTGGTCCAACTCCAGCCACTTCCACTCAGCTGCAGTGTAGCTCCCGGTCCGATGACCTGCTCCAACTCCAGACACTTCCACTCAGCTGCAGTGTAGCTCCCGGTCCCATGTCCTGCTCCAACCGCAGACACTTCCACTCAGCTGCAGTGTAGCTCCCGGTCCCATGACCTGCTCCAACCCCACCCTGCTTCCACTCAGCTGCAGTGTAGCTCCCGGTCCCATGACCTGCTCCAACCCCACCCTGCTTCCACTCAGCTGCAGTGTAGCTCCCGGTCCCATGACCTGCTCCAACACCACCCTGCTTCCACTCAGCTGCAGTGTAGCTCCCGGTCCCATGTCCTGCTCCAACCGCAGACACTTCCACTCAGCTGCAGTGTAGCTCCCGGTCCCATGACCTGCTCCAACCCCACCCTGCTTCCACTCAGCTGTAGTGAACCTCCCGGTCCCATGACCTGCTCCAACCCCACCCTGCCTCCACTCAGCTGTAGTGTACCTCCCGGTCCCATGACCTGATCCAACCCCACCCTGCTTCCACTCAGCTGCAGTGTAGCTCACGGTCCCATGACCTGCTCCAACCCCACCCTGCTTCCACTCAGCTGCAGTGTACCTCCCGGTCCCATGACCTGCTCCAACCCCACCTTGCTTCCACTCAGCTGTAGTGTAGCTCCCGGTCCCATGACCTGCTCCAACCCCACCCTGCTTCCACTCAGCTGCAGTGTACCTCCCGGTCCCATGACCTGCTCCAACCCCACCCTGCTGCCACTCAGCTGCAGTGTAGCTCCAGGTCCCATGACCTGCTCCAACCCCACCCTGCTTCCACTCAGCTGCAGTGTACCTCCCGATCCCATGACCTGCTCCAACCCCACCCTCTTTCCACTCACCTGCAGTGACCTCCTGGTCCCATGACCTGCTCCAACCCCACCCTGCTTCCACTCAGCTGCAGTGTAGCTCCCGGTCCCATGACCTGCTCCAACCCCACCCCTGCTTCCACTCAGCTGCAGTGTACCTCCCGGTCCCATGACCTGCTCAAACCCCACCCTGCTTCCACTCAGCTGCAGTGTAGCTCCCGGTCCCATGACCTGCTCCAACCCCACCCTGCTTCCACTCAGCTGTAATGTACCTCCCGGTCCCATGACCTGCTCCAACCCCACCCTGCTTCCACTCAGCTGCAGTGTACCTCCCGGTCCCTTGACCTGATCCAACCCCACCCTGCTTCCACTCAGCTGCAGTGTAGATCCGGTCCCATGACCTGCTCCAACCACACCCTGCTTCCACTCAGCTGCAGTGTACCTCCCGGTCCCATGACCTGCTCCAACCCCACCCTGCTTCCACTCAGCTGCAGTGTACCTCCCGGTCCCATGACCTGCTCCAACCCCACCCTGCTTCCACTCAGCTGCAGTGTACCTCCCGGTCCCATGACCTGCTCCAACCCCACCCTGCTTCCACTCAGCTGCAGTGTAGCTCCCGGTCCCATGATCTGCTCCAGCCCCACCCTGCTTCCACTCAGCTGCAGTGTAGCTCCCGGTCCCATGACCTGCTCCAGCCCCACCCTGCTTCCACTCAGCTGCAGTGTAGCTCCCGGTCCCATGACCTGCTCCAGCCCCACCCTGCTTCCACTCAGCTGCAGTGTAGCTCCCGGTCCCATGACCTGCTCCAACCCCACCCTGCTGCCACTCAGCTGCAGTGTAGCTCCCGGTCCCATGACCTGCTCCAACCCCACCCTGCTTCCACTCAGCTGCAGTGTAGCTCCCGGTCCCATGACCTGCTCCAACCCCACCCTGCTGCCACTCAGCTGCAGTGTAGCTCCCGGTCCCATGACCTGCTCCAACCCCACCCTGCTTCCACTCAGCTGCAGTGTAGCTCCCGGTCCCATGACCTGCTCCAACCCCACCCTGCTTCCACTCAGCTGCAGTGTAGCTCCCGGTCCCATGACCTGCTCCAACCCCACCCTGCTTCCACTCAGCTGCAGTGTACCTCCCGGTCCCATGACCTGCTCCAACCCCACCCTGCTGCCACTCAGCTGCAGTGTAGCTCCCGGTCCCATGACCGGCTCCAACCCCACCCTGCTTCCACTCAGCTGCAGTGTACCTCCCGGTCCCATGACCTGCTCCAACCCCACCCTGCTTCCACTCAGCTGCAGTGTACCTCCCGTTCCCATGACCTGCTCCAACCCCACCCTGCTGCCACTCAGCTGCAGTGTAGCTCCCGGTCCCATGACCTGCTCCAACCCCACCCTGCTTCCACTCAGCTGCAGTGTACCTCCCGGTCCCATGACCTGCTCCAACCCCACCCTGCTTCCACTCAGCTGCAGTGTACCTCCCGGTCCCATGACCTGCTCCAACCCCACCCTGCTTTCACTCAGCTGCAGTGTACCTCCCGGTCCCATGACCTGCTCCAACCCCACCCTGCTTCCACTCAGCTGCAGTGTAGCTCCCGGTCCCATGATCTGCTCCAGCCCCACCCTGCTTCCACTCAGCTGCAGTGTAGCTCCCGGTCCCATGACCTGCTCCAGCCCCACCCTGCTTCCACTCAGCTGCAGTGTAGCTCCCGGTCCCATGACCTGCTCCAGCCCCACCCTGCTTCCACTCAGCTGCAGTGTAGCTCCCGGTCCCATGAACTGCTCCAACCCCACCCTGCTGCCACTCAGCTGCAGTGTAGCTCCCGGTCCCATGACCTGCTCCAACCCCACCCTGCTTCCACTCAGCTGCAGTGTAGCTCCCGGTCCCATGACCTGCTCCAACCCCACCCTGCTGCCACTCAGCTGCAGTGTAGCTCCCGGTCCCATGACCTGCTCCAACCCCACCCTGCTTCCACTCAGCTGCAGTGTAGCTCCCGGTCCCATGACCTGCTCCAACCCCACCCTGCTTCCACTCAGCTGCAGTGTAGCTCCCGGTCCCATGACCTGCTCCAACCCCACCCTGCTTCCACTCAGCTGCAGTGTACCTCCCGGTCCCATGACCTGCTCCAACCCCACCCTGCTTCCACTCAGCTGCAGTGTACCTCCCGGTCCCATGACCTGCTCCAACCCCACCCTGCTTCCACTCAGCTGCAGTGTACCTCCCGGTCCCATGACCTGCTCCAACCCCACCCTGCTTCCACTCAGCTGCAGTGTACCTCCTGGTCCCATGACCTGCTCCAACCCCACCCTGCTTCCACTCAGCTGTAGTGTACCTCCCGGTCCCATGACCTGCTCCAACCCCACCCTGCTTCCACTGAGCTGCAGTTTACCTCCCGGTCCCATGACCTGCTCCAACCCCACCCTGCTTCCACTCAGCTGCAGTGTACCTCACGGTCCCATGACCTGCTCCAACCCCACCCTGCTTCCACTCAGCTGCAGTGTACCTCACGGTCCCATGACCTGCTCCAACCCCACCCTGCTTCCACTCAGCTGCAGTGTACCTCCCGGTCCCATGACCTGCTCCAGCCCCACCCTGCTGCCACTCAGCTGCAGTGTAGCTCCCGGTCCCATGACCTGCTCCAACCCCACCCTGCTGCCACTCAGCTGCAGTGTAGCTCCCGGTCCCATGACCGGCTCCAACCCCACCCTGCTTCCACTCAGCTGCAGTGTACCTCCCGGTCCCATGACCTGCTCCAACCCCACCCTGCTTCCACTCAGCTGCAGTGTACCTCCCGTTCCCATGACCTGCTCCAACCCCACCCTGCTGCCACTCAGCTGCAGTGTAGCTCCCGGTCCCATGACCTGCTCCAACCCCACCCTGCTTCCACTCAGCTGCAGTGTACCTCCCGGTCCCATGACCTGCTCCAACTCCACCCTGCTTCCACTCAGCTGCAGTGTAGCTCCCGGTCCCATGACCTGCTCCAACCCCACCCTGCTTCCACTCAGCTGCAGTGTAGCTCCCGGTCCCATGACCTGCTCCAACCCCACCCTGCTTCCACTCAGCTATAGTGTAGCTCCTGGTCCCATGACCTGCTCCAACCCCCTGCTTCCACTCAGCTGCAGTGTAGTTCCTGGTCCCTTGACCGGGCACAATCACATCCTGCTTCCACTCAGCTGCAGAGTAGCTCCTTGTCCCTTGACCTGCTCCAACCCCACCCTGCTGCCACTCAGCTGCAGTGTAGCTCCCGGTCCCATGACCTGCTCCAACCCCACCCTGCTTCCACTCAGCTGCAGTGTAGCTCCCGGTCCCATGACCTGCTCCAACCCCACCCTGCTTCCACTCAGCTGCAGTGTAGCTCCCGGTCCCATGACCTGCTCTAACCCCACCCTGCTTCCACTCAGCTGCAGTGTACCTCCCGGTCCCATGACCTGCTCCAACCCCACCCTGCTTCCACTCAGTTGCAGTGTACCTCCCGGTCCCATGACCTGCTCCAACCCCACACTGCTTCCACTCAGCTGCAGTGTACCTCCCGGTCCCATGACCTGCTCCAACCCCACACTGCTTCCACTCAGCTGCAGTGTACCTCCCGGTCCCATGACCTGCTCCATCCCCACCCTGCTTCCACTCAGCTGCAGTGTAGCTCCCGGTCCTATGACCTGCTCCAACCCCACCCTGCTTCCACTCGGCTGCAGTGTACCTCCCGGTCCCATGACCTGCTCCAAACCCCACCCTGCTTCCACTAGGCTGCAGTGTAGCTCCCGGTCCCATGACCTGCTCCAACCCCACCCTGCTTCCACTCAGCTGCAGTGTACCTCCCTGTCCCATGACCTGCTCCAACCCCACCCTGCTTCCACTCAGCTGCAGTGTACCTCCCGGTCCCATGACCTGCTCCAACCCCACCCTGCTTCCACTCAGCTGCAGTGTACCTCCCGGTCCCATGACCTGCTCCAACCCCACCCTGCTTCCACTCAGCTGCAGTGTACCTCCCGGTCCCATGACCTGCTCCAACCCCACCCTGCTTCCACTCAGCTGCAGTGTAGCTCTCGGTCCCATGACCTGCTCCAACCCCACCCTGCTTCCACTCAGCTGCAGTGTAGCTCCCGGTCCCATGACCTGCTCCAACCCCACCCTGCTTCCACTCAGCTGCAGTGTACCTCCCGGTCCCATGACCTGCTCCAACCCCACCCTGCTTCCACTCAGCTGCAGTGTAGCTACCGGTCCCATGACCTGCTCTAACCCCACCCTGCTTCCACTCAGCTGCAGTGTAGCTCCCGGTCCCATGACCTGCTCCAACCCCACCCTGCTTCCACTCAGCTGCAGTGTACCTCCCGGTCCCATGACCTGCTCCAACCCCACCCTGCTGCCACTCAGCTGCAGTGTAGCTCCAGGTCCCATGACCTGCTCCAACCCCACCCTGCTTCCACTCAGCTGCAGTGTACCTCCCGGTCCCATGACCTGCTGCAACCCCACACTGTTTCCACTCACCTGCAGTGACCTCCCGGTCCCATGACCTGCTCCAACCCCACCCTGCTTCCACTCAGCTGCAGTGTAGCTCCCGGTCCCATGACCTGCTCCAACCCCACCCTGCTTCCACTCAGCTGCAGTGTACCTCCCGGTCCCATGACCTGCTCAAACCCCACCCTGCTTCCACTCAGCTGCAGTGTAGCTCCCGGTCCCATGACCTGCTCCAACCCCACCCTGCTTCCACTCAGCTGCAGTGTACCTCCCGGTCCCATGACCTGCTCCAACCCCACCCTGCTTCCACTCAGCTGCAGTGTACCTCCCGGTCCCATGACCTGCTCCAACCCCACCCTGCTGCCACTCAGCTGCAGTGTAGCTCCTGGTTCCTTGACCTGCTCCAACCCCACCCTGCTTCCACTCAGCTGCAGTGTACCTCCCGGTCCCATGACCTGCTCCAACCCCACCCTGCTTCCACTCAGCTGCAGTGTAGTTCCCGGTCCCATGACCTGCTCCAACCCCACCCTGCTTCCACTCAGCTGTAGTGTACCTCCTGGTCCCTTGACCTGCTCCAACCCTACCCTGCTTCCACTCAGCTGCAGTGTAGCTCCCGGTCCCATGACCTGCTCCAACCCCACCCTGCTTCCACTCAGCTGCAGTGTACCTCTTGGTCCCATGACCTGCTCCAACCCCACCCTGTTTCCACTCAGCTGCAGTGAACCTCCCGGTCCCATGACCTGCTCCAACCCCACCCTGCCTCCACTCAGCTGTAGTGTACCTCCCGGTCCCATGACCTGATCCAACCCCACCCTGCTTCCACTCAGCTGCAGTGTAGCTCACGGTCCCATGACCTGCTCCAACCCCACCCTGCTTCCACTCAGCTGCAGTGTACCTCCCGGTCCCATGACCTGCTCCAACCCCACCTTGCTTCCACTCAGCTGTAGTGTAGCTCCCGGTCCCATGACCTGCTCCAACCCCACCCTGCTTCCACTCAGCTGCAGTGTACCTCCCGGTCCCATGACCTGCTCCAACCCCACCCTGCTGCCACTCAGCTGCAGTGTAGCTCCCGGTCCCATGACCTGCTCCAACACCACCCTGCTTCCACTCAGCTGCAGTGTAGCTCCCGGTCCCATGTCCTGCTCCAACCGCAGACTACTTCCACTCAGCTGCAGTGTAGCTCCCGGTCCCATGACCTGCTCCAACCCCACCCTGCTTCCACTCAGCTGTAGTGAACCTCCCGGTCCCATGACCTGCTCCAACCCCACCCTGCCTCCACTCAGCTGTAGTGTACCTCCCGGTCCCATGACCTGATCCAACCCCACCCTGCTTCCACTCAGCTGCAGTGTAGCTCACGGTCCCATGACCTGCTCCAACCCCACCCTGCTTCCACTCAGCTGCAGTGTACCTCCCGGTCCCATGACCTGCTCCAACCCCACCCTGCTTCCACTCAGCTGTAGTGTAGCTCCCGGTCCCATGACCTGCTCCAACCCCACCCTGCTTCCACTCAGCTGCAGTGTACCTCCCGGTCCCATGACCTGCTCCAACCCCACCCTGCTGCCACTCAGCTGCAGTGTAGCTCCAGGTCCCATGACCTGCTCCAACCCCACCCTGCTTCCACTCAGCTGCAGTGTAGCTCCCGGTCCCATGACCTGCTCCAACCCCACCCTGCTGCCACTCAGCTGCAGTGTAGCTCCCGGTCCCATGACCTGCTCCAACCCCACCCTGCTTCCACTCAGCTGCAGTGTAGCTCCCGGTCCCATGACCTGCTCCAACCCCACCCTGCTTCCACTCAGCTGCAGTGTAGCTCCCGGTCCCATGACCTGCTCCAACCCCACCCTGCTTCCACTCAGCTGCAGTGTACCTCCCGGTCCCATGACCTGCTCCAACCCCACCCTGCTTCCACTCAGCTGCAGTGTAGCTCCCGGTCCCATGACCTGCTCCAACCCCACCCTGCTTCCACTCAGCTGCAGTGTACCTCCCGGTCCCATGACCTGCTCCAACCCCACCCTGCTTCCACTCAGCTGCAGTGTACCTCCCGGTCCCATGACCTGCTCCAACCCCACCCTGCTTCCACTCAGCTGCAGTGTACCTCCCGGTCCCATGACCTGCTCCAACCCCACCCTGCTTCCACTCAGCTGCAGTGTACCTCCCGGTCCCATGACCTGCTCCAACCCCACCCTGCTTCCACTCAGCTGCAGTGTACCTCCCGGTCCCATGACCTGCTCCAACCCCACCCTGCTTCCACTCAGCTGCAGTGTACCTCCCGGTCCCATGACCTGCTCCAACCCCACCCTGCTTCCACTCAGCTGCAGTGTACCTCCCGGTCCCATGACCTGCTCCAACCCCACCCTGCTTCCACTCAGCTGCAGTGTAGCTCCCGGTCCCATGACCTGCTCCAACCCCACCCTGCTGCCACTCAGCTGCAGTGTAGCTCCCGGTCCCATGACCTGCTCCAACCCCACCCTGCTTCCACTCAGCTGCAGTGTACCTCCCGGTCCCATGACCTGCTCCAACCCCACCCTGCTTCCACTCAGCTGCAGTGTACCTCCCGGTCCCATGACCTGCTCCAACCCCACCCTGCTGCCACTCAGCTGCAGTGTAGCTCCCGGTCCCATGACCTGCTCCAACCCCACCCTGCTTCCACTCAGCTGCAGTGTACCTCCCGTTCCCATGACCTGCTCCAACTCCACCCTGCTTCCACTCAGCTGCAGTGTAGCTCCCGGTCCCATGACCTGCTCCAACCCCACCCTGCTTCCACTCAGCTGCAGTGTAGCTCCCGGTCCCATGACCTGCTCCAACCCCACCCTGCTTCCACTCAGCTGTAGTGTAGCTCCTGGTCCCATGACCTGCTCCAACCCACCTGCTTCCACTCAGCTGCAGTGTAGTTCCTGGTCCCTTGACCTGCTCCAATCACATCCTGCTTCCACTCAGCTGCAGTGTAGCTCCTGGTCCCTTGACCTGCTCCAACCCCACCCTGCTTCCACTCAGCTGCAGTGTAGCTCCCGGTCCCATGACCTGCTCCAACCCCACCCTGCTTCCACTCAGCTGCAGTGTAGCTCCCGGTCCCATGACCTGCTCCAACCCCACCCTGCTTCCACTCAGCTGCAGTGTAGCTCCCGGTCCCATGACCTGCTCCAACCCCACCCTGCTTCCACTCAGCTGCAGTGTACCTCCCGGTCCCATGACCTGCTCCAACCCCACCCTGCTTCCACTCAGCTGCAGTGTACCTCCCGGTCCCATGACCTGCTCCAACCCCACCCTGCTTCCACTCAGCTGCAGTGTACCTCCCGGTCCCATGACCTGCTCCAACCCCACCCTGCTTCCACTCAGCTGCAGTGTACCTCCCGGTCCCATGACCTGCTCCAACCCCACCCTGCTTCCACTCAGCTGCAGTGTAGCTCCCGGTCCCATGACCTGCTCCAACCCCACCCTGCTTCCACTCAGCTGCAGTGTACCTCCCGGTCCCATGACCTGCTCCAAACCCCACCCTGCTTCCACTCAGCTGCAGTGTAGCTCCCGGTCCCATGACCTGCTCCAACCCCACCCTGCTTCCACTCAGCTGCAGTGTACCTCCCGGTCCCATGACCTGCTCCAACCCCACCCTGCTTCCACTCAGCTGCAGTGTACCTCCCGGTCCCATGACCTGCTCCAACCCCACCCTGCTTCCACTCAGCTGCAGTGTACCTCCCGGTCCCATGACCTGCTCCAACCCCACCCTGCTTCCACTCAGCTGCAGTGTAGCTCCCGGTCCCATGACCTGCTCCAACCCCACCCTGCTTCCACTCAGCTGCAGTGTAGCTCCCGGTCCCATGACCTGCTCCAACCCCACCCTGCTTCCACTCAGCTGCAGTGTAGCTCCCGATCCCATGACCTGCTCCAACCCCACCCTGCTTCCACTCAGCTGCAGTGTACCTCCCGGTCCCATGACCTGCTCCAACCCCACCCTGCTTCCACTCAGCTGCAGTGTAGCTCCCGGTCCCATGACCTGCTCCAACCCCACCCTGCTTCCACTCAGCTGCAGTGTAGCTCCCGGTCCCATGACCTGCTCCAACCCCACCCTGCTTCCACTCAGCTGCAGTGTACCTCCCGGTCCCATGACCTGCTCCAACCCCACCCTGCTTCCACTCAGCTGCAGTGTAGCTCCCGGTCCCATGACCTGCTCCAACCCCACCCTGCTTCCACTCAGCTGCAGTGTACCTCCCGGTCCCATGACCTGCTCCAACCCCACCCTGCTTCCACTCAGCTGCAGTGTACCTCCCGGTCCCATGACCTGCTCCAACCCCACCCTGCTTCCACTCAGCTGCAGTGTAGCTCCCGGTCCCATGACCTGCTCCAACCCCACCCTGCTTCCACTCAGCTGCAGTGTACCTCCCGGTCCCATGACCTGCTCCAACCCCACCCTGCTTCCACTCAGCTGCAGTGTAGCTCCCGGTCCCATGACCTGCTCCAACCCCACCCTGCTTCCACTCAGCTGCAGTGTACCTCCCGGTCCCATGACCTGCTCCAACCCCACCCTGCTTCCACTCAGCTGCAGTGTACCTCCCGGTCCCATGACCTGCTCCAACCCCACCCTGCTGCCACTCAGCTGCAGTGTAGCTCCCGGTCCCATGACCTGCTCCAACCCCACCCTGCTTCCACTCAGCTGCAGTGTACCTCCCGGTCCCATGACCTGCTCCAACCCCACCCTGCTTCCACTCAGCTGCAGTGTAGCTCCCGGTCCCATGACCTGCTCCAACCCCACCCTGCTTCCACTCAGCTGCAGTGTACCTCCCGGTCCCATGACCTGCTCCAACCCCACCCTGCTTCCACTCAGCTGCAGTGTAGCTCCCGGTCCCATGACCTGCTCCAACCCCACCCTGCTTCCACTCAGCTGCAGTGTACCTCCCGGTCCCATGACCTGCTCCAACCCCACCCTGCTTCCACTCAGCTGCAGTGTACCTCCCGGTCCCATGACCTGCTCCAACCCCACCCTGCTTCCACTCAGCTGCAGTGTAGCTCCCGGTCCCATGACCTGCTCCAACCCCACCCTGCTTCCACTCAGCTGCAGTGTACCTCCCGGTCCCATGACCTGCTCCAACCCCACCCTGCTTCCACTCAGCTGCAGTGTAGCTCCCGGTCCCATGACCTGCTCCAACCCCACCCTGCTTCCACTCAGCTGCAGTGTAGCTCCCGGTCCCATGACCTGCTCCAACCCCACCCTGCTTCCACTCAGCTGCAGTGTACCTCCCGGTCCCATGACCTGCTCCAACCCCACCCTGCTTCCACTCAGCTGCAGTGTACCTCCCGGTCCCATGACCTGCTCCAACCCCACCCTGCTTCCACTCAGCTGCAGTGTAGCTCCCGGTCCCATGACCTGCTCCAACCCCACCCTGCTTCCACTCAGCTGCAGTGTACCTCCCGGTCCCATGACCTGCTCCAACCCCACCCTGCTTCCACTCAGCTGCAGTGTACCTCCCGGTCCCATGACCTGCTCCAACCCCACCCTGCTTCCACTCAGCTGCAGTGTAGCTCCCGGTCCCATGACCTGCTCCAACCCCACCCTGCTTCCACTCAGCTGCAGTGTACCTCCCGGTCCCATTACCTGCTCCAACCCCACCCTGCTGCCACTCAGCTGCAGTGTAGCTCCCGGTCCCATGACCTGCTCCAACCCCACCCTGCTGCCACTCAGCTGCAGTGTACCTCCCGGTCCCATGACCTGCTCCAACCCCACCCTGCTTCCACTCAGCTGCAGTGTACCTCCCGGTCCCATGACCTGCTCCAACCCCACCCTGCTTCCACTCAGCTGCAGTGTAGCTCCCGGTCCCATGACCTGCTCCAACCCCACCCTGCTTCCACTCAGCTGCAGTGTACCTCCCGGTCCCATGACCTGCTCCAACCCCACCCTGCTTCCACTCAGCTGCAGTGTAGCTCCCGGTCCCATGACCTGCTCCAACCCCACCCTGCTTCCACTCAGCTGCAGTGTAGCTCCCGGTCCCATGACCTGCTCCAACCCCACCCTGCTTCCACTCAGCTGCAGTGTAGCTCCCGGTCCCATGACCTGCTCCAACCCCACCCTGCTTCCACTCAGCTGCAGTGTAGCTCCCGGTCCCATGACCTGCTCCAACCCCACCCTGCTTCCACTCAGCTGCAGTGTACCTCCCGGTCCCATGACCTGCTCCAACCCCACCCTGCTTCCACTCAGCTGCAGTGTAGCTCCCGGTCCCATGACCTGCTCCAACCCCACCCTGCTTCCACTCAGCTGCAGTGTACCTCCCGGTCCCATGACCTGCTCCAACCCCACCCTGCTTCCACTCAGCTGCAGTGTAGCTCCCGGTCCCATGACCTGCTCCAACCCCACCCTGCTTCCACTCAGCTGCAGTGTACCTCCCGGTCCCATGACCTGCTCCAACCCCACCCTGCTTCCACTCAGCTGCAGTGTAGCTCCCGGTCCCATGACCTGCTCCAACCCCACCCTGCTTCCACTCAGCTGCAGTGTACCTCCCGGTCCCATGACCTGCTCCAACCCCACCCTGCTTCCACTCAGCTGCAGTGTACCTCCCGGTCCCATGACCTGCTCCAACCCCACCCTGCTTCCACTCAGCTGCAGTGTAGCTCCCGGTCCCATGACCTGCTCCAACCCCACCCTGCTTCCACTCAGCTGCAGTGTACCTCCCGGTCCCATGACCTGCTCCAACCCCACCCTGCTTCCACTCAGCTGCAGTGTAGCTCCCGGTCCCATGACCTGCTCCAACCCCACCCTGCTTCCACTCAGCTGCAGTGTACCTCCCGGTCCCATGACCTGCTCCAACCCCACCCTGCTTCCACTCAGCTGCAGTGTACCTCCCGGTCCCATGACCTGCTCCAACCCCACCCTGCTTCCACTCAGCTGCAGTGTAGCTCCCGGTCCCATGACCTGCTCCAACCCCACCCTGCTTCCACTCAGCTGCAGTGTAGCTCCCGGTCCCATGACCTGCTCCAACCCCACCCTGCTTCCACTCAGCTGCAGTGTAGCTCCCGGTCCCATGACCTGCTCCAACCCCACCCTGCTTCCACTCAGCTGCAGTGTAGCTCCCGGTCCCATGACCTGCTCCAACCCCACCCTGCTGCCACTCAGCTGCAGTGTAGCTCCCGGTCCCATGACCTGCTCCAACCCCACCCTGCTTCCACTCAGCTGCAGTGTAGCTCCCGGTCCCATGACCTGCTCCAACCCCACCCTGCTTCCACTCAGCTGCAGTGTAGCTCCCGGTCCCATGACCTGCTCCAACCCCACCCTGCTTCCACTCAGCTGCAGTGTAGCTCCCGGTCCCATGACCTGCTCCAACCCCACCCTGCTTCCACTCAGCTGCAGTGTAGCTCCCGGTCCCATGACCTGCTCCAACCCCACCCTGCTTCCACTCAGCTGCAGTGTAGCTCCCGGTCCCATGACCTGCTCCAACCCCACCCTGCTTCCACTCAGCTGCAGTGTACCTCCCGGTCCCATGACCTGCTCCAACCCCACCCTGCTTCCACTCAGCTGCAGTGTACCTCCCGGTCCCATGACCTGCTCCAACCCCACCCTGCTTCCACTCAGCTGCAGTGTAGCTCCCGGTCCCATGACCTGCTCCAACCCCACCCTGCTTCCACTCAGCTGCAGTGTAGCTCCCGGTCCCATGACCTGCTCCAACCCCACTCTGCTTCCACTCAGCTGCAGTGTAGCTCCTGATCCCTTGACCTGCTCCAACCTTAGCCTGCTTCCACTCAGCTGCAGTGTACCTCCCGGTCCCATGACCTGCTCCAACCCCACCCTGCTTCCACTCAGCTGCAGTGTACCTCCCGGTCCCATGACCTGCTCCAACCCCACCCTGCTTCCACTCAGCTGCAGTGTAGCTCCCGGTCCCATGACCTGCTCCAACCCCACCCTGCTTCCACTCAGCTGCAGTGTACCTCCCGGTCCCATGACCTGCTCCAACCCCACCCTGCTTCCACTCAGCTGCAGTGTAGCTCCCGGTCCCATGACCTGCTCCAACCCCACCCTGCTTCCACTCAGCTGCAGTGTACCTCCCGGTCCCATGACCTGCTCCAACCCCACCCTGCTTCCACTCAGCTGCAGTGTACCTCCCGGTCCCATGACCTGCTCCAACCCCACCCTGCTTCCACTCAGCTGCAGTGTAGCTCCCGGTCCCATGACCTGCTCCAACCCCACCCTGCTTCCACTCAGCTGCAGTGTACCTCCCGGTCCCATGACCTGCTCCAACCCCACCCTGCTTCCACTCAGCTGCAGTGTAGCTCCCGGTCCCATGACCTGCTCCAACCCCACCCTGCTTCCACTCAGCTGCAGTGTACCTCCCGGTCCCATGACCTGCTCCAACCCCACCCTGCTTCCACTCAGCTGCAGTGTACCTCCCGGTCCCATGACCTGCTCCAACCCCACCCTGCTTCCACTCAGCTGCAGTGTAGCTCCCGGTCCCATGACCTGCTCCAACCCCACCCTGCTTCCACTCAGCTGCAGTGTACCTCCCGGTCCCATGACCTGCTCCAACCCCACCCTGCTTCCACTCAGCTGCAGTGTAGCTCCCGGTCCCATGACCTGCTCCAACCCCACCCTGCTTCCACTCAGCTGCAGTGTACCTCCCGGTCCCATGACCTGCTCCAACCCCACCCTGCTTCCACTCAGCTGCAGTGTAGCTCCCGGTCCCATGACCTGCTCCAACCCCACCCTGCTTCCACTCAGCTGCAGTGTACCTCCCGGTCCCATGACCTGCTCCAACCCCACCCTGCTTCCACTCAGCTGCAGTGTACCTCCCGGTCCCATGACCTGCTCCAACCCCACCCTGCTTCCACTCAGCTGCAGTGTAGCTCCCGGTCCCATGACCTGCTCCAACCCCACCCTGCTTCCACTCAGCTGCAGTGTACCTCCCGGTCCCATGACCTGCTCCAACCCCACCCTGCTTCCACTCAGCTGCAGTGTAGCTCCCGGTCCCATGACCTGCTCCAACCCCACCCTGCTTCCACTCAGCTGCAGTGTAGCTCCCGGTCCCATGACCTGCTCCAACCCCACCCTGCTTCCACTCAGCTGCAGTGTACCTCCCGGTCCCATGACCTGCTCCAACCCCACCCTGCTTCCACTCAGCTGCAGTGTACCTCCCGGTCCCATGACCTGCTCCAACCCCACCCTGCTTCCACTCAGCTGCAGTGTAGCTCCCGGTCCCATGACCTGCTCCAACCCCACCCTGCTTCCACTCAGCTGCAGTGTACCTCCCGGTCCCATGACCTGCTCCAACCCCACCCTGCTTCCACTCAGCTGCAGTGTACCTCCCGGTCCCATGACCTGCTCCAACCCCACCCTGCTTCCACTCAGCTGCAGTGTACCTCCCGGTCCCATGACCTGCTCCAACCCCACCCTGCTTCCACTCAGCTGCAGTGTAGCTCCCGGTCCCATGACCTGCTCCAACCCCACCCTGCTTCCACTCAGCTGCAGTGTACCTCCCGGTCCCATGACCTGCTCCAACCCCACCCTGCTTCCACTCAGCTGCAGTGTAGCTCCCGGTCCCATGACCTGCTCCAACCCCACCCTGCTTCCACTCAGCTGCAGTGTAGCTCCCGGTCCCATGACCTGCTCCAACCCCACCCTGCTTCCACTCAGCTGCAGTGTACCTCCCGGTCCCATGACCTGCTCCAACCCCACCCTGCTTCCACTCAGCTGCAGTGTAGCTCCCGGTCCCATGACCTGCTCCAACCCCACCCTGCTTCCACTCAGCTGCAGTGTAGCTCCCGGTCCCATGACCTGCTCCAACCCCACCCTGCTTCCACTCAGCTGCAGTGTACCTCCCGGTCCCATGACCTGCTCCAACCCCACCCTGCTTCCACTCAGCTGCAGTGTACCTCCCGGTCCCATGACCTGCTCCAACCCCACCCTGCTTCCACTCAGCTGCAGTGTAGCTCCCGGTCCCATGACCTGCTCCAACCCCACCCTGCTTCCACTCAGCTGCAGTGTAGCTCCCGGTCCCATGACCTGCTCCAACCCCACCCTGCTGCCACTCAGCTGCAGTGTAGCTCCCGGTCCCATGACCTGCTCCAACCCCACCCTGCTTCCACTCAGCTGCAGTGTAGCTCCCGGTCCCATGACCTGCTCCAACCCCACCCTGCTTCCACTCAGCTGCAGTGTAGCTCCCGGTCCCATGACCTGCTCCAACCCCACCCTGCTTCCACTCAGCTGCAGTGTAGCTCCCGGTCCCATGACCTGCTCCAACCCCACCCTGCTTC
The DNA here is from genome assembly GCA_963921515.1 of Calotriton arnoldi. Taxonomy (NCBI): domain Eukaryota; kingdom Metazoa; phylum Chordata; class Amphibia; order Caudata; family Salamandridae; genus Calotriton; species Calotriton arnoldi. Next base: position 95,960 of record CAWUFW010001561.1, read on the forward strand.
CACTCAGCTGCAGTGTAGCTCCCGGTCCCATGACCTGCTCCAACCCCACCCTGCTTCCACTCAGCTGCAGTGTAGCTCCCGGTCCCATGACCTGCTCCAACCCCACCCTGCTTCCACTCAGCTGCAGTGTAGCTCCCGGTCCCATGACCTGCTCCAACCCCACCCTGCTTCCACTCAGCTGCAGTGTAGCTCCCGGTCCCATGACCTGCTCCAACCCCACCCTGCTTCCACTCAGCTGCAGTGTACCTCCCGGTCCCATGACCTGCTCCAACCCCACCCTGCTTCCACTCAGCTGCAGTGTACCTCCCGGTCCCATGACCTGCTCCAACCCCACCCTGCTTCCACTCAGCTGCAGTGTAGCTCCCGGTCCCATGACCTGCTCCAACCCCACCCTGCTTCCACTCAGCTGCAGTGTAGCTCCCGGTCCCATGACCTGCTCCAACCCCACCCTGCTTCCACTCAGCTGCAGTGTAGCTCCTGGTCCCATGACCTGCTCCAACCCCAGCCTGCTTCCACTCAGCTGCAGTGTAGCTCCCGGTCCCATGACCTGCTCCAACCCCACCCTGCTTCCACTCAGCTGCAGTGTAGCTCCCGGTCCCATGACCTGCTCCAACCCCACCCTGCTTCCACTCAGCTGCAGTGTACCTCCCGGTCCCATGACCTGCTCCAACCCCACCCTGCTTCCACTCAGCTGCAGTGTACCTCCCGGTCCCATGACCTGCTCCAACCCCACCCTGCTTCCACTCAGCTGCAGTGTAGCTCCTGATCCCTTGACCTGCTCCAACCGTAGCCTGCTTCCACTCAGCTGCAGTGTAGCTCCCGGTCCCATGACCTGCTCCAACCCCACCCTGCTTCCACTCAGCTGCAGTGTAGCTCCCGGTCCCATGACCTGCTCCAACCCCACCCTGCTTCCACTCAGCTGCAGTGTACCTCCCGGTCCCATGACCTGCTCCAACCCCACCCTGCTTCCACTCAGCTGCAGTGTACCTCCCGGTCCCATGACCTGCTCCAACCCCACCCTGCTTCCACTCAGCTGCAGTGTACCTCCCGGTCCCATGACCTGCTCCAACCCCACCCTGCTTCCACTCAGCTGCAGTGTAGCTCCCGGTCCCATGACCTGCTCCAACCCCACCCTGCTGCCACTCAGCTGCAGTGTAGCTCCCGGTCCCATGACCTGCTCCAACCCCACCCTGCTTCCACTCAGCTGCAGTGTACCTCCCGGTCCCATGACCTGCTCCAACCCCACCCTGCTTCCACTCAGCTGCAGTGTACCTCCCGGTCCCATGACCTGCTCCAACCCCACCCTGCTTCCACTCAGCTGCAGTGTAGCTCCCGGTCCCATGACCTGCTCCAACCCCACCCTGCTTCCACTCAGCTGCAGTGTAGCTCCCGGTCCCATGACCTGCTCCAACCCCACCCTGCTTCCACTCAGCTGCAGTGTAGCTCCCGGTCCCATGACCTGCTCCAACCCCACCCTGCTTCCACTCAGCTGCAGTGTACCTCCCGGTCCCATGACCTGCTCCAACCCCACCCTGCTTCCACTCAGCTGCAGTGTACCTCCCGGTCCCATGACCTGCTCCAACCCCACCCTGCTTCCACTCAGCTGCAGTGTAGCTCCCGGTCCCTTGACCTGCTCCAACCCCACCCTGCTTCCACTCAGCTGCAGTGTAGCTCCCGGTCCCATGACCTGCTCCAACCCCACCCTGCTTCCACTCAGCTGCAGTGTAGCTCCCGGTCCCATGACCTGCTCCAACCCCACCCTGCTTCCACTCAGCTGCAGTGTACCTCCCGGTCCCATGACCTGCTCCAACCCCACCCTGCTTCCACTCAGCTGCAGTGTAGCTCCCGGTCCCATGACCTGCTCCAACCCCACCCTGCTTCCACTCAGCTGCAGTGTACCTCCCGGTCCCATGACCTGCTCCAACCCCACCCTGCTTCCACTCAGCTGCAGTGTACCTCCCGGTCCCATGACCTGCTCCAACCCCACCCTGCTTCCACTCAGCTGCAGTGTAGCTCCCGGTCCCATGACCTGCTCCAACCCCACCCTGCTGCCACTCAGCTGCAGTGTACCTCCCGGTCCTATGACCTGCTCCAACCCCACCCTGCTTCCACTCAGCTGCAGTGTAGCTCCCGGTCCCATGACCTGCTCCAACCCCACCCTGCTTCCACTCAGCTGCAGTGTAGCTCCCGGTCCCATGACCTGCTCCAACCCCACCCTGCTTCCACTCAGCTGCAGTGTAGCTCCCGGTCCCATGACCTGCTCCAACCCCACCCTGCTTCCACTCAGCTGCAGTGTAGCTCCCGGTCCCATGACCTGCTCCAACCCCACCCTGCTTCCACTCAGCTGCAGTGTAGCTCCCGGTCCCATGACCTGCTCCAACCCCACCCTGCTTCCACTCAGCTGCAGTGTACCTCCCGGTCCCATGACCTGCTCCAACCCCACCCTGCTTCCACTCAGCTGCAGTGTACCTCCCGGTCCCATGACCTGCTCCAACCCCACCCTGCTTCCACTCAGCTGCAGTGTAGCTCCCGGTCCCATGACCTGCTCCAACCCCACCCTGCTTCCACTCAGCTGCAGTGTACCTCCCGGTCCCATGACCTGCTCCAACCCCACCCTGCTTCCACTCAGCTGCAGTGTAGCTCCCGGTCCCATGACCTGCTCCAACCCCACCCTGCTTCCACTCAGCTGCAGTGTACCTCCCGGTCCCATGACCTGCTCCAACCCCACCCTGCTTCCACTCAGCTGCAGTGTACCTCCCGGTCCCATGACCTGCTCCAACCCCACCCTGCTTCCACTCAGCTGCAGTGTAGCTCCCGGTCCCATGACCTGCTCCAACCCCACCCTGCTTCCACTCAGCTGCAGTGTAGCTCCCGGTCCCATGACCTGCTCCAACCCCACCCTGCTTCCACTCAGCTGCAGTGTAGCTCCCGGTCCCATGACCTGCTCCAACCCCACCCTGCTTCCACTCAGCTGCAGTGTACCTCCCGGTCCCATGACCTGCTCCAACCCCACCCTGCTTCCACTCAGCTGCAGTGTACCTCCCGGTCCCATGACCTGCTCCAACCCCACCCTGCTTCCACTCAGCTGCAGTGTAGCTCCCGGTCCCATGACCTGCTCCAACCCCACCCTGCTTCCACTCAGCTGCAGTGTACCTCCCGGTCCCATGACCTGCTCCAACCCCACCCTGCTTCCACTCAGCTGCAGTGTAGCTCCCGGTCCCATGACCTGCTCCAACCCCACCCTGCTTCCACTCAGCTGCAGTGTACCTCCCGGTCCCATGACCTGCTCCAACCCCACCCTGCTTCCACTCAGCTGCAGTGTAGCTCCCGGTCCCATGACCTGCTCCAACCCCACCCTGCTTCCACTCAGCTGCAGTGTAGCTCCCGGTCCCATGACCTGCTCCAACCCCACCCTGCTTCCACTCAGCTGCAGTGTAGCTCCCGGTCCCATGACCTGCTCCAACCCCACCCTGCTTCCACTCAGCTGCAGTGTAGCTCCCGGTCCCATGACCTGCTCCAACCCCACCCTGCTTCCACTCAGCTGCAGTGTACCTCCCGGTCCCTTGACCTGCTCCAACCCCACCCTGCTTCCACTCAGGTGCAGTGTAGCTCCCGGTCCCATGACCTGCTCCAACACCACCCTGCTTCCACTCAGCTGCAGTGTACCTCCCGGTCCCATGACCTGCTCCAACCCCACCCTGCTTCCACTCAGCTGCAGTGTAGCTCCCGGTCCCATGACCTGCTCCAACCCCACCCTGCTTCCACTCAGCTGCAGTGTACCTCCCGGTCCCATGACCTGCTCCAACCCCACCCTGCTTCCACTCAGCTGCAGTGTACCTCCCGGTCCCATGACCTGCTCCAACCCCACCCTGCTTCCACTCAGCTGCAGTGTACCTCCCGGTCCCATGACCTGCTCCAACCCCACCCTGCTTCCACTCAGCTGCAGTGTAGCTCCCGGTCCCATGACCTGCTCCAACCCCACCCTGCTTCCACTCAGCTGCAGTGTAGCTCCCGGTCCCATGACCTGCTCCAACCCCACCCTGCTTCCACTCAGCTGCAGTGTAGCTCCCGGTCCCATGACCTGCTCCAACCCCACCCTGCTTCCACTCAGCTGCAGTGTAGCTCCCGGTCCCATGACCTGCTCCAACCCCACCCTGCTTCCACTCAGCTGCAGTGTAGCTCCCGGTCCCATGACCTGCTCCAACCCCACCCTGCTTCCACTCAGCTGCAGTGTAGCTCCCGGTCCCATGACCTGCTCCAACCCCACCCTGCTTCCACTCAGCTGCAGTGTAGCTCCCGGTCCCATGACCTGCTCCAACCCCACCCTGCTTCCACTCAGCTGCAGTGTAGCTCCCGGTCCCATGACCTGCTCCAACCCCACCCTGCTTCCACTCAGCTGCAGTGTAGCTCCCGGTCCCATGACCTGCTCCAACCCCACCCTGCTTCCACTCAGCTGCAGTGTACCTCCCGGTCCCATGACCTGCTCCAACCCCACCCTGCTTCCACTCAGCTGCAGTGTACCTCCCGGTCCCATGACCTGCTCCAACCCCACCCTGCTTCCACTCAGCTGCAGTGTAGCTCCCGGTCCCATGACCTGCTCCAACCCCACCCTGCTTCCACTCAGCTGCAGTGTACGCTCCCGGTCCCATGACCTGCTCCAACCCCACCCTGCTTCCACTCAGCTGCAGTGTAGCTCCCGGTCCCTTGACCTGCTCCAACCCCAGCCTGCTTCCACTCAGCTGCAGTGTACCTCCCGGTCCCATGACCTGCTCCAACCCCACCCTGCTTCCACTCAGCTGCAGTGTACCTCCCGGTCCCATGACCTGCTCCAACCCCACCCTGCTTCCACTCAGCTGCAGTGTAGCTCCCGGTCCCATGACCTGCTCCAACCCCACCCTGCTTCCACTCAGCTGCAGTGTACCTCCCGGTCCCATGACCTGCTCCAACCCCACCCTGCTTCCACTCAGCTGCAGTGTAGCTCCCGGTCCCATGACCTGCTCCAACCCCACCCTGCTTCCACTCAGCTGCAGTGTACCTCCCGGTCCCATGACCTGCTCCAACCCCACCCTGCTTCCACTCAGCTGCAGTGTACCTCCCGGTCCCATGACCTGCTCCAACCCCACCCTGCTTCCACTCAGCTGCAGTGTAGCTCCCGGTCCCATGACCTGCTCCAACCCCACCCTGCTTCCACTCAGCTGCAGTGTACCTCCCGGTCCCATGACCTGCTCCAACCCCACCCTGCTTCCACTCAGCTGCAGTGTAGCTCCCGGTCCCATGACCTGCTCCAACCCCACCCTGCTTCCACTCAGCTGCAGTGTACCTCCCGGTCCCATGACCTGCTCCAACCCCACCCTGCTTCCACTCAGCTGCAGTGTACCTCCCGGTCCCATGACCTGCTCCAACCCCACCCTGCTTCCACTCAGCTGCAGTGTAGCTCCCGGTCCCATGACCTGCTCCAACCCCACCCTGCTTCCACTCAGCTGCAGTGTACCTCCCGGTCCCATGACCTGCTCCAACCCCACCCTGCTTCCACTCAGCTGCAGTGTAGCTCCCGGTCCCATGACCTGCTCCAACCCCACCCTGCTTCCACTCAGCTGCAGTGTACCTCCTGGTCCCATGACCTGCTCCAACCCCACCCTGCTTCCACTCAGCTGCAGTGTAGCTCCCGGTCCCATGACCTGCTCCAACCCCACCCTGCTTCCACTCAGCTGCAGTGTACCTCCCGGTCCCATGACCTGCTCCAACCCCACCCTGCTTCCACTCAGCTGCAGTGTACCTCCCGGTCCCATGACCTGCTCCAACCCCACCCTGCTTCCACTCAGCTGCAGTGTAGCTCCCGGTCCCATGACCTGCTCCAACCCCACCCTGCTTCCACTCAGCTGCAGTGTACCTCCCGGTCCCATGACCTGCTCCAACCCCACCCTGCTTCCACTCAGCTGCAGTGTAGCTCCCGGTCCCATGACCTGCTCCAACCCCACCCTGCTTCCACTCAGCTGCAGTGTAGCTCCCGGTCCCATGACCTGCTCCAACCCCACCCTGCTTCCACTCAGCTGCAGTGTACCTCCCGGTCCCATGACCTGCTCCAACCCCACCCTGCTTCCACTCAGCTGCAGTGTACCTCCCGGTCCCATGACCTGCTCCAACCCCACCCTGCTTCCACTCAGCTGCAGTGTAGCTCCCGGTCCCATGACCTGCTCCAACCCCACCCTGCTTCCACTCAGCTGCAGTGTAGCTCCCGGTCCCATGACCTGCTCCAACCCCACCCTGCTTCCACTCAGCTGCAGTGTACCTCCCGGTCCCATGACCTGCTCCAACCCCACCCTGCTTCCACTCAGCTGCAGTGTACCTCCCGGTCCCATGACCTGCTCCAACCCCACCCTGCTTCCACTCAGCTGCAGTGTAGCTCCCGGTCCCATGACCTGCTCCAACCCCACCCTGCTTCCACTCAGCTGCAGTGTACCTCCCGGTCCCATGACCTGCTCCAACCCCACCCTGCTTCCACTCAGCTGCAGTGTAGCTCCTGGTCCCATGACCTGCTCCAACCGCACCCTGCTTCCACTCAGCTGCAGTGTAGCTCCCGGTCCCATGACCTGCTCCAACCCCACCCTGCTTCCACTCAGCTGCAGTGTAGCTCCCGGTCCCATGACCTGCTCCAACCCCACCCTGCTTCCACTCAGCTGCAGTGTACCTCCCGGTCCCATGACCTGCTCCAACCCCACCCTGCTTCCACTCAGCTGCAGTGTAGCTCCCGGTCCCATGACCTGCTCCAACCCCACCCTGCTTCCACTCAGCTGCAGTGTAGCTCCCGGTCCCATGACCTGCTCCAACCCCACCCTGCTTCCACTCAGCTGCAGTGTACCTCCCGGTCCCATGACCTGCTCCAACCCCACCCTGCTTCCACTCAGCTGCAGTGTAGCTCCCGGTCCCATGACCTGCTCCAACCCCACCCTGCTTCCACTCAGCTGCAGTGTACCTCCCGGTCCCATGACCTGCTCCAACCCCACCCTGCTTCCACTCAGCTGCAGTGTAGCTCCCGGTCCCATGACCTGCTCCAACCCCACCCTGCTTCCACTCAGCTGCAGTGTAGCTCCCGGTCCCATGACCTGCTCCAACCCCACCCTGCTTCCACTCAGCTGCAGTGTACCTCCCGGTCCCATGACCTGCTCCAACCCCACCCTGCTTCCACTCAGCTGCAGTGTAGCTCCCGGTCCCATGACCTGCTCCAGCCCCACCCTGCTTCCACTCAGCTGCAGTGTAGCTCCCGGTCCCATGACCTGCTCCAACCCCACCCTGCTTCCACTCAGCTGCAGTGTAGCTCCCGGTCCCATGACCTGCTCCAACCCCACCCTGCTTCCACTCAGCTGCAGTGTAGCTCCCGGTCCCATGACCTGCTCCAACCCCACCCTGCTTCCACTCAGCTGCAGTGTAGCTCCCGGTCCCATGACCTGCTCCAACCCCACCCTGCTTCCACTCAGCTGCAGTGTAGCTCCCGGTCCCATGACCTGCTCCAACCCCACCCTGCTTCCACTCAGCTGCAGTGTAGCTCCCGGTCCCATGACCTGCTCCAACCCCACCCTGCTTCCACTCAGCTGCAGTGTAGCTCCCGGTCCCATGACCTGCTCCAACCCCACCCTGCTTCCACTCAGCTGCAGTGTAGCTCCCGGTCCCATGACCTGCTCCAACCCCACCCTGCTTCCACTCAGCTGCAGTGTAGCTCCCGGTCCCATGACCTGCTCCAACCCCACCCTGCTTCCACTCAGCTGCAGTGTACCTCCCGGTCCCATGACCTGCTCCAACCCCACCCTGCTTCCACTCAGCTGCAGTGTACCTCCCGGTCCCATGACCTGCTCCAACCCCACCCTGCTTCCACTCAGCTGCAGTGTAGCTCCTGGTCCCATGACCTGCTCCAACCCCACCCTGCTTCCACTCAGCTGCAGTGTAGCTCCCGGTCCCATGACCTGCTCCAACCCCACCCTGCTTCCACTCAGCTGCAGTGTAGCTCCTGGTCCCTTGACCTGCTCCAACCCTAGCCTGCTTCCACTCAGCTGCAGTGTACCTCCCGGTCCCATGACCTGCTCCAACCCCACCCTGCTTCCACTCAGCTGCAGTGTACCTCCCGGTCCCATGACCTGCTCCAACCCCACCCTGCTTCCACTCAGCTGCAGTGTAGCTCCCGGTCCCATGACCTGCTCCAACCCCACCCTGCTTCCACTCAGCTGCAGTGTACCTCCCGGTCCCATGACCTGCTCCAACCCCACCCTGCTTCCACTCAGCTGCAGTGTAGCTCCCGGTCCCATGACCTGCTCCAACCCCACCCTGCTTCCACTCAGCTGCAGTGTACCTCCCGGTCCCATGACCTGCTCCAACCCCACCCTGCTTCCACTCAGCTGCAGTGTACCTCCCGGTCCCATGACCTGCTCCAACCCCACCCTGCTTCCACTCAGCTGCAGTGTAGCTCCCGGTCCCATGACCTGCTCCAACCCCACCCTGCTTCCACTCAGCTGCAGTGTACCTCCCGGTCCCATGACCTGCTCCAAACCCCACCCTGCTTCCACTCAGCTGCAGTGTAGCTCCCGGTCCCATGACCTGCTCCAACCCCACCCTGCTTCCACTCAGCTGCAGTGTAGCTCCCGGTCCCATGACCTGCTCCAACCCCACCCTGCTTCCACTCAGCTGCAGTGTACCTCCCGGTCCCATGACCTGCTCCAACCCCACCCTGCTTCCACTCAGCTGCAGTGTAGCTCCTGGTCCCATGACCTGCTCCAACCCCACCCTGCTTCCACTCAGCTGCAGTGTACCTCCCGGTCCCATGACCTGCTCCAACCCCACCCTGCTTCCACTCAGCTGCAGTGTAGCTCCCGGTCCCATGACCTGCTCCAACCCCACCCTGCTTCCACTCAGCTGTAGTGTACCTCCTGGTCCCTTGACCTGCTCCAACCCTACCCTGCTTCCACTCAGCTGCAGTGTAGCTCCCGGTCCCATGACCTGCTCCAACCCCACCCTGCTTCCACTCAGCTGCAGTGTACCTCCCGGTCCCATGACCTGCTCCAACCCCACCCTGTTTCCACTCAGCTGCAGTGTACCTCCCGGTCCCATGACCTGCTCCTACCCCACCCTGCTTCCACTCAGCTGCAGTGTAGCTCCCGGTCCCATGACCTGCTCCAACCCCACCCTGCTTCCACTCAGCTGCAGTGTACCTCCCGGTCCCATGACCTGCTCCAACCCCACCCTGCTTCCACTCAGCTGCAGTGTAGCTACCGGTCCCATGACCTGCTCCAACCCCACCCTGCTTCCACTCAGCTGCAGTGTTGCTCCCGGTCCCATGACCTGCTCCAACCCCACCCTGCTTCCACTCAGCTGTAGTGTACCTCCCGGTCCCATGACCTGCTCCAACCCCACCCTGCTTCCACTCAGCTGTAGTGTACCTCCCGGTCCCTTGACCTGATCCAACCCCACCCTGCTTCCACTCAGCTGCAGTGTAGCTCCCGGTCCCATGACCTGCTCCAACCCCACCCTGCTTCCACTCAGCTGCAGTGTACCTCCCGGTCCCATGACCTGCTCCAACCCCACCCTGCATCCACTCAGCTGCAGTGTACCTCCCGGTCCCATGACCTGCTCCAACCCCACCCTGCTTCCACTCAGCTGCAGTGTACCTCCCGGTCCCATGACCTGCTCCAACCCCACCCTGCTGCCACTCAGCTGCAGTGTAGCTCCAGGTCCCATGACCTGTTCCAAACCCACCCTGCTTTCACTCAGCTGCAGTGTACCTCCCGGTCCCATGACCTGCTCCAACCCCACCCTATTTCCACTCAGCTGCAGTGTACCTCCCGGTCCCATGACCTGCTCCAACCCCACCCTGCTTCCACTCAGCTGCAGTGTAGCTCCCGGTCCCATGACCTGCTCCAACACCACCCTGCTTCCACTCAGCTGCAGTGTAGCCTCCCGGTCCCATGACCTGCTCCAACCCCACCCTGCTTCCACTCAGCTGCAGTGTAGCTCCCGGTCCCATGACCTGCTCCAACCCCACCCTGCTTCCACTCAGCTGCAGTGTAGCTCCCGGTCCCATGACCTGCTCCAACCCCACCCTGCTTCCACTCAGCTGCAGTGTACCTCCCGGTCCCATGACCTGCTCCAACCCCACCCTGCTTCCACTCAGCTGCAGTGTACCTCCCGGTCCCATGACCTGCTCCAGCCCCACCCTGCTTCCACTCAGCTGCAGTGTAGCTCCCGGTCCCATGACCTGCTCCAGCCCCACCCTGCTTCCACTCAGCTGCAGTGTAGCTCCCGGTCCCATGACCTGCTCCAACCCCACCCTGCTGCCACTCAGCTGCAGTGTAGCTCCCGGTCCCATGACCTGCTCCAACCCCACCCTGCTTCCACTCAGCTGCAGTGTAGCTCCCGGTCCCATGACCTGCTCCAACCCCACCCTGCTGCCACTCAGCTTCAGTGTAGCTCCCGGTCCCATGACCTGCTCCAACCCCACCCTGCTTCCACTCAGCTGCAGTGTAGCTCCCGGTCCCATGACCTGCTCCAACCCCACCCTGCTTCCACTCAGCTGCAGTGTAGCTCCCGGTCCCATGACCTGCTCCAACCCCACCCTGCTTCCACTCAGCTGCAGTGTAGCTCCCGGTCCCATGACCTGCTCCAACCCCACCCTGCTTCCACTCAGCTGCAGTGTAGCTCCTGGTCCCATGACCTGCTCCAACCCCACCCTGCTTCCACTCAGCTGCAGTGTAGCTCCCGGTCCCATGACTTGCTCCAACCCCACCCTGCTTCCACTCAGCTGCAGTGTACCTCCCGGTCCCATGACCTGCTCCAACCCCACCCTGCTTCCACTCAGCTGCAGTGTACCTCCCGGTCCCATGACCTGCTCCAACCCCACCCTGCTTCCACTCAGCTGCAGTGTAGCTCCCGGTCCCATGACCTGCTCCAACCCCACCCTGCTTCCACTCAGCTGTAGTGTCGCTCCCGGTCCCATGACCTGCTCCAACCCCACCCTGCTTCCACTCAGCTGCAGTGTAGCTCCTGATCCCATGACCTGCTCCAACCGTAGCCTGCTTCCACTCAGCTGCAGTGTAGCTCCCGGTCCCATGACCTGCTCCAACCCCACCCTGCTTCCACTCAGCTGCAGTGTAGCTCCCGGTCCCATGACCTGCTCCAACCCCACCCTGCTTCCACTCAGCTGCAGTGTACCTCCCGGTCCCATGACCTGCTCCAACCCCACCCTGCTTCCACTCAGCTGCAGGGTACCTCCCGGTCCCATGACCTGCTCCAACCCCACCCTGCTTCCACTCAGCTGCAGTGTAGCTCCTGATCCCTTGACCTGCTCCAACCTTAGCCTGCTTCCACTCAGCTGCAGTGTAGCTCCCGGTCCCATGACCTGCTCCAACCCCACCCTGCTTCCACTCAGCTGCAGTGTAGCTCCCGGTCCCATGACCTGCTCCAACCCCACCCTGCTTCCACTCAGCTGCAGTGTACCTCCCGGTCCCATGACCTGCTCCAACCCCACCCTGCTTCCACTCAGCTGCAGGGTACCTCCCGGTCCCATGACATGCTCCAACCCCACCCTGCTTCCACTCAGCTGCAGTGTACCTCCCGGTCCCATGACCTGCTCCAACCCCACCCTGCTTCCACTCAGCTGCAGTGTAGCTCCCGGTCCCATGACCTGCTCCAACCCCACCCTGCTGCCACTCAGCTGCAATGTAGCTCCTGGTTCCTTGACCTGCTCCAACCCCACCCTGCTTCCACTCAGCTGCAGTGTACCTCCCGGTCCCATGACCTGCTCCAACCTCACCCTGCTTCCACTCAGCTGCAGTGTACCTCCCGGTCCCATGACCTGCTCCAACCCCACCCTGCTTCCACTCAGCTGCAGTGTAGCTCCCGGTCCCATGACCTGCTCCAACCCCACCCTGCTTCCACTCAGCTGCAGTGTAGCTTCCCGGTCCCATGACCTGCTCCAACCCCACCCTGCTTCCACTCAGCTGCAGTGTAGCTCACGGTCCCATGACCTGCTCCAACCCCACCCTGCTTCCACTCAGCTGCAGTGTAGCTCCTGATCCCTTGACCTGCTCCAACCGTAGACTGCTTCCACTCAGCTGCAGTGCAGCTCCCGGCCCCATGACCTGCTCCAACCCCACCCTGCTTCCACTCAGCTGCAGTGTACCTCCCGGTCCCATGACCTGCTCCAACCCCACCCTGCTTCCACTCAGCTGCAGTGTGGCTCCCGGTCCCATGACCTGCTCCAACCCCACCCTGCTTCCACTCAGCTGCAGTGTACCTCCCGGTCCCATGACCTGCTCCAACCCCACCCTGCTTCCACTCAGCTGTAGTGTACCTCCCAGTCCCTTGACCTGATCCAACCCCACCCTGCTTCCACTCAGCTGCAGTGTACCTCCCGGTCCCATGACCTGCTCCAACCCCACCCTGCTTCCACTCAGCTGCAGTGTACCTCCCGGTCCCATGACCTGCTCCAACCCCACCCTGCTTCCACTCAGCTGCAGTGTAGCTCCCGGTCCCATGACCTGCTCCAACCCCACCCTGCTTCCACTCAGCTGCAGTGTAGCTCCTGGTCCCTTGACCTGGTCCAACTCCAGCCGCTTCCACTCAGCTGCAGTGTAGCTCCCGGTCCCATGACCTGCTCCAGCTCCAACCCCAACCTGCTTCCACTCAGCTGCAGTGTAGCTCCTGGTCCCTTGACCTGGTCCAACTCCAGCCGCTTCCACTCAGCTGCAGTGTAGCTCCCGGTCCCATGACCTGCTCCAACCCCACCCTGCTTCCACTCAGCTGCAGTGTAGCTCCTGATCCCTTGACCTGCTCCAACCCCACCCTCCTTCCACTCAGCTGCAGTGTACCTCCTGGTTCCTTGACCTGATCCAACCCCACCCTGCTTCCACTCAGCTGCAGTGTAGCTCCCGGTCCCATGACCTGCTCCAACCCCACCCTGCTTTCACTCAGCTGCAGTGTAGCTCCCGGTCCCATGACCTGCTCCAACCCCAGACACTTCCACTCAGCTGCAGTGTAGCTCCCGGTCCCATGACCTGTTCCAACCCCACCCTGCTTCCACTCAGCTGCAGTGTGCCTCCTGGTCCCTTGCCCTGGTCCAACTCCAGCCGCTTCCACTCAGCTGCAGTGTAGCTCCCGGTCCGATGACCTGCTCCAACCCCAGAGACTTCCACTCAGCTGCAGTGTAGCTCCCGGTCCCATGACCTGCTCCAACCCCAGACACTTCCACTCAGCTGCAGTGTAGCTCCCGGTCCCATGACCTGCTCCAACCCCACCCTGCTTCCACTCAGCTGCACTGTAGCTCCCGGTCCCATGACCTGCTCCAACCCCACCCTGCTTCCACTCAGCTGCACTGTAGCTGCCGGTCCCATGACCTGCTCCAACCCCACCCTGCTTTCACTCAGCTGCAGTGTGCCTCCTGGTCCCTTGCCCTGGTCCAACTCCAGCCGCTTCCCCTCAGCTGCAGTGTAGCTCCCGGTCTGATGACCTGCTCCAACCCCAGACACTTCCACTCAGCTGCAGTGTAGCTCCCGGTCCCATGACCTGCTCCAACCCCACCCTGCTTCCACTCAGCTGCATTGTACCTCCCGGTCCCATGACCTGCTCCAACCCCACCCTGCTTCCACTCAGCTGCAGTGTAGCTCCTGATCTCTTGACCTGCCCCAACACCAGCCTGCTTCCACTCAGCTGCAGTGTAGCTCCTGATCTCTTGACCTGCCCCAACCCCACCCTGCTTCCACTCAGCTGCAGTGTACCTCCCGGTCCCATGACCAGCTCCAACCCCACCCTGCTGCCCACTCAGCTGCAGTGTAGCTCCCGGTCCGATGACCTGCTACAACCCCAGACACTTCCACTCAGCTGCAGTGTAGCTCCCGGTCCCATGACCTGCTCCAACCCCAGACTACTTCCACTCAGCTGCAGTGTAGCTCCCGGTCCCATGACCTGCTCCAACCCCACCCTGCTTCCACTCAGCTGCAGTGTACCTCCCGGTCCCATGACCTGCTCCAACCCCACCCTGCTTCCACTCAACTGCAGTGTAGCTCCTGATCTCTTGACCTGCCCCAACACCAGCCTGCTTCCACTCAGCTGCAGTGTAGCTCCTGATCTCTTGACCTGCCCCAACCCCACCCTGCTTCCACTCAGCTGCAGTGTACCTCCCGGTCCCATGACCTGCTCCAACCCCGCCCTGCTGCCACTCAGCTGCAGTGTAGCTCCTGGTTCCTTGACCTGGTCAAACTCCAGCCGCTTCCACTCAGCTGTAGTATAGCTCCTGCTCCATGACCTGCTCCAACACCACCCTGCTTCCACTCAGCTGTAGTGTAGCTCCTGGTCCCATGACCTGCTCCAACCCCACCCTGCTTCCACTCAGCTGCAGTGTAGATCCTGGTCCCATGACCTGCTCCAACCCCACCCTGCTTCCACTCAGCTGCAGTGTAGCTCCCGGTCCCATGACCTGCTCCAACCCCACCCTGCTTCCACTCAGCTGCAGTGTAGCTCCCGGTCCCATGACCTGCTCCAACCCCACCCTGCTTCCACTCAGCTGCAGTGTAGCTCCCGGTCCCAAGACCTGCTCCAACCCCACCCTGCCTCCACTCAGCTGCAGTGTAGCTCCCGGTCCCATGACCTGCTCCAACCCCACCCTGCTTCCACTCAGCTGCAGTGTAGCTCCCTGTCCCATGACCTGCTCCAACCCCACCCTGCTTCCACTCAGCTGCAGTGTAGCTCCCGGTCCCATGACCTGCTCCAACCCCACCCTGCTTCCACTCAGCTGCAGTGTAGCTCCCGGTCCCATGACCTGCTCCAACCCCACCCTGCTTCCACTCAGCTGCAGTGTAGCTCCTGGTCCCATGACCTGCTCCAACCCCACCCTGCTTTCACTCAGCTGCAGTGTAGCTCCCGGTCCCATGACTTGCTCCAACCCCACCCTGCTTCCACTCAGCTGCAGTGTACCTCCCGGTCCCATGACCTGCTCCAACCCCACCCTGCTTCCACTCAGCTGCAGTGTACCTCCCGGTCCCATGACCTGCTCCAACCCCACCCTGCTTCCACTCAGCTGCAGTGTAGCTCCCGGTCCCATGACCTGCTCCAACCCCACCCTGCTTCCACTCAGCTGTAGTGTCGCTCCCGGTCCCATGACCTGCTCCAACCCCACCCTGCTTCCACTCAGCTGCAGTGTAGCTCCTGATCCCTTGACCTGCTCCAACCTTAGCCTACTTCCACTCAGCTGCAGTGTAGCTCCCGGTCCCATGACCTGCTCCAACCCCACCCTGCTTCCACTCAGCTGCAGTGTAGCTCCCGGTCCCATGACCTGCTCCAACCCCACCCTGCTTCCACTCAGCTGCAGTGTACCTCCCGGTCCCATGACCTGCTCCAACCCCACCCTGCTTCCACTCAGCTGCAGGGTACCTCCCGGTCCCATGACCTGCTCCAACCCCACCCTGCTTCCACTCAGCTGCAGTGTAGCTCCTGATCCCTTGACCTGCTCCAACCTTAGCCTGCTTCCACTCAGCTGCAGTGTAGCTCCCGGTCCCATGACTTGCTCCAACCCCACCCTGCTTCCACTCAGCTGCAGTGTAGCTCCCGGTCCCATGACCTGCTCCAACCCCACCCTGCTTCCACTCAGCTGCAGTGTACCTCCCGGTCCCATGACCTGCTCCAACCCCACCCTGCTTCCACTCAGCTGCAGGGTACCTCCCGGTCCCATGACATGCTCCAACCCCACCCTGCTTCCACTCAGCTGCAGTGTACCTCCCGGTCCCATGACCTGCTCCAAGCCCACCCTGCTTCCACTCAGCTGCAGTGTAGCTCCCGGTCCCATGACCTGCTCCAACCCCACCCTGCTGCCACTCAGCTGCAATGTAGCTCCTGGTTCCTTGACCTGCTCCAACCCCACCCTGCTTCCACTCAGCTGCAGTGTACCTCCCGGTCCCATGACCTGCTCCAACCCCACCCTGCTTCCACTCAGCTGCAGTGTACCTCCCGGTCCCATGACCTGCTCCAACCCCACCCTGCTTCCACTCAGCTGCAGTGTAGCTCCCGGTCCCATGACCTGCTCCAACCCCACCCTGCTTCCACTCAGCTGCAGTGTAGCTTCCGGTCCCATGACCTGCTCCAACCCCACCCTGCTTCCACTCAGCTGCAGTGTAGCTCACGTCCCATGACCTGCTCCAACCCCACCCTGCTTCCACTCAGCTGCAGTGTAGCTCCTGATCCCTTGACCTGCTCCAACCGTAGACTGCTTCCACTCAGCTGCAGTGCAGCTCCCGGCCCCATGACCTGCTCCAACCCCACCCTGCTTCCACTCAGCTGCAGTGTACCTCCCGGTCCCATGACCTGCTCCAACCCCACCCTGCTTCCACTCAGCTGCAGTGTGGCTCCCGGTCCCATGACCTGCTCCAACCCCACCCTGCTTCCACTCAGCTGCAGTGTACCTCCCGGTCCCATGACCTGCTCCAACCCCACCCTGCTTCCACTCAGCTGTAGTGTACCTCCCAGTCCCTTGACCTGATCCAACCCCACCCTGCTTCCACTCAGCTGCAGTGTACCTCCCGGTCCCATGACCTGCTCCAACCCCACCCTGCTTCCACTCAGCTGCAGTGTACCTCCCGGTCCCATGACCTGCTCCAACCCCACCCTGCTTCCACTCAGCTGCAGTGTAGCTCCCGGTCCTATGACCTGCTCCAACCCCACCCTGCTTCCACTCAGCTGCAGTGTAGCTCCTGGTCCCTTGACCTGGTCCAACTCCAGCCGCTTCCACTCAGCTGCAGTGTAGCTCCCGGTCCCATGACCTGCTCCAGCTCCAACCCCACCCCGCTTCCACTCAGCTGCAGTGTAGCTCCTGGTCCCTTGACCTGGTCCAACTCCAGCCGCTTCCACTCAGCTGCAGTGTAGCTCCCGGTCCCATGACCTGCTCCAACCCCACCCTGATTCCACTCAGCTGCAGTGTAGCTCCTGATCCCTTGACCTGCTCCAACCCCACCCTCCTTCCACTCAGCTGCAGTGTACCTCCTGGTTCCTTGACCTGATCCAACCCCACCCTGCTTCCACTCAGCTGCAGTGTAGCTCCCGGTCCCATGACCTGCTCCAACCCCACCCTGCTTTCACTCAGCTGCAGTGTAGCTCCCGGTCCCATGACCTGCTCCAACCCCAGACACTTCCACTCAGCTGCAGTGTAGCTCCCGGTCCCATGACCTGTTCCAACCCCACCCTGCTTCCACTCAGCTGCAGTGTGCCTCCTGGTCCCTTGCCCTGGTCCAACTCCAGCCGCTTCCACTCAGCTGCAGTGTAGCTCCCGGTCCGATGACCTGCTCCAACCCCAGAGACTTCCACTCAGCTGCAGTGTAGCTCCCGGTCCCATGACCTGCTCCAACCCCAGACACTTCCACTCAGCTGCAGTGTAGCTCCCGGTCCCATGACCTGCTCCAACCCCACCCTGCTTCCACTCAGCTGCACTGTAGCTGCCGGTCCCATGACCTGCTCCAACCCCACCCTGCTTCCACTCAGCTGCAGTGTAGCTTCTGATCCCTTGACCTGCTCCAACCCCACCCTGCTTTCACTCAGCTGCAGTGTGCCTCCTGGTCCCTTGCCCTGGTCCAACTCCAGCCGCTTCCCCTCAGCTGCAGTGTAGCTCCCGGTCTGATGACCTGCTCCAACCCCAGACACTTCCACTCAGCTGCAGTGTAGCTCCCGGTCCCATGACCTGCTCCAACCCCACCCTGCTTCCACTCAGCTGCAGTGTACCTCCCGGTCCCATGACCTGCTCCAACCCCACCCTGCTTCCACTCAGCTGCAGTGTAGCTCCTGATCTCTTGACCTGCCCCAACACCAGCCTGCTTCCACTCAGCTGCAGTGTAGCTCCTGATCTCTTGACCTGCCCCAACCCCACCCTGCTTCCACTCAGCTGCAGTGTACCTCCCGGTCCCATGACCAGCTCCAACCCCACCCTGCTGCCACTCAGCTGCAGTGTAGCTCCCGGTCCGATGACCTGCTACAACCCCAGACACTTCCACTCAGCTGCAGTGTAGCTCCCGGTCCCATGACCTGCTCCAACCCCAGACACTTCCACTCAGCTGCAGTGTAGCTCCCGGTCCCATGACCTGCTCCAACCCCACCCTGCTTCCACTCAGCTGCAGTGTACCTCCCGGTCCCATGACCTGCTCCAACCCCACCCTGCTTCCACTCAACTGCAGTGTAGCTCCTGATCTCTTGACCTGCCCCAACACCAGCCTGCTTCCACTCAGCTGCAGTGTAGCTCCTGATCTCTTGACCTGCCCCAACCCCACCCTGCTTCCACTCAGCTGCAGTGTACCTCCCGGTCCCATGACCTGCTCCAACCCCGCCCTGCTGCCACTCAGCTGCAGTGTAGCTCCTGGTTCCTTGACCTGGTCAAACTCCAGCCGCTTCCACTCAGCTGTAGTATAGCTCCTGCTCCATGACCTGCTCCAACACCACCCTGCTTCCACTCAGCTGTAGTGTAGCTCCTGGTCCCATGACCTGCTCCAACCCCACCCTGCTTCCACTCAGCTGTAGTGTAGCTCCTGGTCCCATGACCTGCTCCAACCCCACCCTGCTTCCACTCAGCTGCAGTGTAGCTCCCGGTCCCATGACCTGCTCCAACCCCACCCTGCTTCCACTCAGCTGCAGTGTAGCTCCCGGTCCCAAGATCTGCTCCAACCCCACCCTGCCTCCACTCAGCTGCAGTGTAGCTCCCGGTCCCATGACCTGCTCCAACCCCACCCTGCTTCCACTCAGCTGCAGTGTAGCTCCCTGTCCCATGACCTGCTCCAACCCCACCCTGCTTCCACTCAGCTGCAGTGTACCTCCCGGTCCCATGACCTGCTCCAACCCCACCCTGCTTCCACTCAGCTGCAGTGTACCTCCCGTTCCCATGACCTGCTCCAACCCCACCCTGCTTCCAATCAGCTGCAGTGTAGCTCCCGGTCCCATGACCTGCTCCAACCCCACCCTGCTTCCACTCAGCTGTAGTGTAGCTCCCGGTCCCATGACCTGCTCCAACCCCACCCTGCTTCCACTCAGCTACAGTGTAGCTCCTGATCCCATGACCTGCTCCAACCCCACCCTGCTTCCACTCAGCTGCAGTGTAGCTCCCGGTCCCATGACCTGCTCCAACCCCACCTTGCTTCCACTCAACTGCAGTGTAGCTCCCGGTCCCATGACCTGCTCCAACCCCACCCTGCTTCCACTCAGCTGCAGTGTACCTCCCGGTCCCATGACCTGCTCTAACCCCACCCTGCTTCCACTCAGCTGCCGTGTACCTCCCGGTCCCATGACCTGCTCCAACCCCACCCTGCTTCCACTCAGCTGCAGGGTAGCTCCCGGTCCCATGACCTGCTCCAACCCCACCCTGCTTCCACTCAGCTGCAGGGTAGCTCCCGGTCCCATGACCTGCTCCAACCCCACCCTGCTGTCACTCAGCTGCAGTGTAGCTCCCGGTCCCATGACCTGCTCCAACCCCACCCTGCTTCCACTCAGCTGCAGTGTAGCTCCCGGTCCCATGACCTGCTCCAACCCCACCCTGCTTCCACTCAGCTGCAGTGTAGCTCCCGGTCCCATGACCTGCTCCAACCCCACCCTGCTTCCACTCAGCTGCAGTGTAGCCTCCCGGTCCCATGACCTGCTCCAACCCCACCCTGCTTCCACTCAGCTGCAGTGTAGCTCCCGGTCCCATGACCTGCTCCAACCCCACCCTGCTTCCACTCAGCTGCAGTGTAGCTCCCGGTCCCATGACCTGCTCCAACCCCACCCTGCTTCCACTCAGCTGTAGTGTACCTCCCGGTCCCATGACCTGCTCCAACCCCACCCTGCTTCCACTCAGCTGTAGTGTACCTCCTGGTCCCTTGACCTGATCCAACCCCACCCTGCTTCCACTCAGCTGCAGTGTAGCTCCCGGTCCCATGACCTGCTCCAACCCCACCCTGCTTCCACTCAGCTGCAGTGTACCTCCCGGTCCCATGACCTGCTCCAACCCCACCCTGCATCCACTCAGCTGCAGTGTACCTCCCGGTCCCATGACCTGCTCCAACCCCACCCTGCTTCCACTCAGCTGCAGTGTAGCTCCCGGTCGCATGACCTGCTCCAACCCCACCCTGCTTCCACTCAGCTGCAGTGTACCTCCCGGTCCCATGACCTGCTCCAACCCCACCCTGCTGCCACTCAGCTGCAGTGTAGCTCCAGGTCCCATGACCTGCTCCAAACCCACCCTGCTTTCACTCAGCTGCAGTGTACCTCCCGGTCCCATGACCTGCTCCAACCCCACCCTATTTCCACTCAGCTGCAGTGTACCTCCCGGTCCCATGACCTGCTCCAACCCCACCCTGCTTCCACTCAGCTGCTGTGTAGCTCCCGGTCCCATGACCTGCTCCAACACCACCGTGCTTCCAATCAGCTGCAGTGTACCTCCCGGTCCCATGACCTGCTCCAACCCCACCCTGCTTCCACTCAGCTGCAGTGTAGCTCCCGGTCCCATGACCTGCTCCAACCCCACCCTGCTTCCACTCAGCTGCAGTGTACCTCCCGGTCCCATGACCTGCTCCAACCCCACCCTGCTTCCACTCAGCTGCAGTGTACCTCCCGGTCCCATGACCTGCTCCAACCCCACCCTGCTTCCACTCAGCTGCAGTGTAGCTCCCGGTCCCATGACCTGCTCCAACCCCACCCTGCTTCCACTCAGCTGCAGTGTACCTCCCGGTCCCATGACCTGCTCCAACCCCACCCTGCTTCCACTCAGCTGCAGTGTAGCTCCCGGTCCCATGACCTGCTCCAACCGCACCCTATTTCCACTCAGCTGCAGTGTACCTCCCGGTCCCATGACCTGCTCCAACCCCACCCTGCTTCCACTCAGCTGCAGTGTAGCTCCCGGTCCCATGACCTGCTCCAACCCCACCCTGCTTCCACTCAGCTGCAGTGTACCTCCCGGTCCCTTGACCTGCTCCAACCCCACCCTGCTTCCACTCAGCTGCAGTGTAGCCTCCCGGTCCCTTGACCTGCTCCAACCCCACCCTGCTTCCACTCAGCTGCAGTGTAGCTCCCGGTCCCATGACCTGCTCCAACCCCACCCTGCTTCCACTCAGCTGCAGTGTACCTCCCGGTCCCATGACCTGCTCCAACCCCACCCTGCTTCCACTCAGCTGCAGTGTAGCTCCCGGTCCCATGACCTGCTCCAACCCCACCCTGCTTCCACTCAGCTGCAGTGTACCTCCCGGTCCCATGACCTGCTCCAACCCCACCCTGCTTCCACTCAGCTGCAGTGTAGCTCCTGATCTCTTGACCTGCTCCAACCACCAGCCTGCTTCCACTCAGCTGCAGTGTAGCTCCCGGTCTCTTGACCTGCTCCAACCCCACCCTGCTTCCACTCAGCTGCAGTGTACCTCCCGGTCCCATGACCTGCTCCAACCCCACCCTGCTGCCACTCAGCTGCAGTGTAGCTCCCGGTCCCGATGACCTGCTCCAACCCCACCCTGCTTCCACTCAGCTGCAGTGTAGCTCCCGGTCCCATGACCTGCTCCAACCCCACCCTGCTTCCACTCAGCTGCAGTGTAGCTCCCGGTCCCATGACCTGCTCCAACCCCACCCTGCTTCCACTCAGCTGCAGTGTAGCTCCCGGTCCCTTGACCTGCTCCAACACCCAGCCTGCTTCCACTCAGCTGCAGTGTACCTCCCGGTCCCATGACCTGCTCCAACCCCACCCTGCTTCCACTCAGCTGCAGTGTACCTCCCGGTCCCATGACCTGCTCCAACCCCACCCTGCTGCCACTCAGCTGCAGTGTAGCTCCTGGTCCCTTGACCTGCTCCAACCCCAGCCTGCTTCCACTCAGCTGCAGTGTAGCTCCTGGTCCCATGACCTGCTCCAACCCCACCCTGCTTCCACTCAGCTGCAGTGTAGCTCCCGGTCCCATGACCTGCTCCAACCCCACCCTGCTTCCACTCAGCTGCAGTGTAGCTCCCGGTCCCATGACCTGCTCCAACCCCACCCTGCTTCCACTCAGCTGCAGTGTAGCTCCCGGTCCCATGACCTGCTCCAACCCCACCCTGCTTCCACTCAGCTGCAGTGTAGCTCCCGGTCCCATGACCTGCTCCAACCCCACCCTGCTTCCACTCAGCTGCAGTGTAGCTCCCGGTCCCATGACCTGCTCCAACCCCACCCTGCTTCCACTCAGCTGCAGTGTAGCTCCCGGTCCCATGACCTGCTCCAACCCCACCCTGCTTCCACTCAGCTGCAGTGTACCTCCCGGTCCCATGACCTGCTCCAACCCCACCCTGCTTCCACTCAGCTGCAGTGTACCTCCCGGTCCCATGACCTGCTCCAACCCCACCCTGCTTCCACTCAGCTGCAGTGTAGCTCCCGGTCCCATGACCTGCTCCAACCCCACCCTGCTTCCACTCAGCTGCAGTGTAGCTCCCGGTCCCATGACCTGCTCCAACCCCACCCTGCTTCCACTCAGCTGCAGTGTAGCTCCCGGTCCCATGACCTGCTCCAACCCCACCCTGCTTCCACTCAGCTGCAGTGTAGCTCCCGGTCCCATGACCTGCTCCAACCCCACCCTGCTTCCACTCAGCTGCAGTGTAGCTCCCGGTCCCATGACCTGCTCCAACCCCACCCTGCTTCCACTCAGCTGCAGTGTACCTCCCGGTCCCATGACCTGCTCCAACCCCACCCTGCTTCCACTCAGCTGCAGTGTAGCTCCCGGTCCCATGACCTGCTCCAACCCCACCCTGCTTCCACTCAGCTGCAGTGTAGCTCCCGGTCCCATGACCTGCTCCAACCCCACCCTGCTTCCACTCAGCTGCAGTGTAGCTCCCGGTCCCATGACCTGCTCCAACCCCACCCTGCTGTCCACTCAGCTGCAGTGTAGCTCCCGGTCCCATGACCTGCTCCAACCCCACCCTGCTTCCACTCAGCTGCAGTGTAGCTCCCGGTCCCATGACCTGCTCCAACCCCACCCTGCTTCCACTCAGCTGCAGTGTAGCTCCCGGTCCCATGACCTGCTCCAACCCCACCCTGCTTCCACTCAGCTGCAGTGTACCTCCCGGTCCCATGACCTGCTCCAACCCCACCCTGCTTCCACTCAGCTGCAGTGTAGCTCCCGGTCCCATGACCTGCTCCAACCCCACCCTGCTTCCACTCAGCTGCAGTGTAGCTCCCGGTCCCATGACCTGCTCCAACCCCACCCTGCTTCCACTCAGCTGCAGTGTACCTCCCGGTCCCATGACCTGCTCCAACCCCACCCTGCTTCCACTCAGCTGCAGTGTACCTCCCGGTCCCATGACCTGCTCCAACCCCACCCTGCTTCCACTCAGCTGCAGTGTAGCTCCCGGTCCCATGACCTGCTCCAACCCCACCCTGCTTCCACTCAGCTGCAGTGTACCTCCCGGTCCCATGACCTGCTCCAACCCCACCCTGCTTCCACTCAGCTGCAGTGTAGCTCCCGGTCCCATGACCTGCTCCAACCCCACCCTGCTTCCACTCAGCTGCAGTGTAGCTCCCGGTCCCATGACCTGCTCCAACCCCACCCTGCTTCCACTCAGCTGCAGTGTACCTCCCGGTCCCATGACCTGCTCCAACCCCACCCTGCTTCCACTCAGCTGCAGTGTAGCTCCCGGTCCCATGACCTGCTCCAACCCCACCCTGCTTCCACTCAGCTGCAGTGTACCTCCCGGTCCCATGACCTGCTCCAACCCCACCCTGCTTCCACTCAGCTGCAGTGTACCTCCCGGTCCCATGACCTGCTCCAACCCCACCCTGCTTCCACTCAGCTGCAGTGTAGCCTCCCGGTCCCATGACCTGCTCCAACACCACCGTGCTTCCACTCAGCTGCAGTGTACCTCCCGGTCCCATGACCTGCTCCAACCCCACCCTGCTTCCACTCAGCTGCAGTGTAGCTCCCGGTCCCATGACCTGCTCCAACCCCACCCTGCTTCCACTCAGCTGCAGTGTACCTCCCGGTCCCATGACCTGCTCCAACCCCACCCTGCTTCCACTCAGCTGCAGTGTAGCTCCCGGTCCCATGACCTGCTCCAACCCCACCCTGCTTCCACTCAGCTGCAGTGTACCTCCCGGTCCCATGACCTGCTCCAACCCCACCCTGCTTCCACTCAGCTGCAGTGTAGCTCCCGGTCCCATGACCTGCTCCAACCCCACCCTGCTTCCACTCAGCTGCAGTGTAGCTCCCGGTCCCATGACCTGCTCCAACCCCACCCTGCTTCCACTCAGCTGCAGTGTACCTCCCGGTCCCATGACCTGCTCCAACCCCACCCTGCTTCCACTCAGCTGCAGTGTAGCTCCCGGTCCCATGACCTGCTCCAACCCCACCCTGCTTCCACTCAGCTGCAGTGTACCTCCCGGTCCCATGACCTGCTCCAACCCCACCCTGCTTCCACTCAGCTGCAGTGTAGCTCCCGGTCCCATGACCTGCTCCAACCCCACCCTGCTTCCACTCAGCTGCAGTGTAGCTCCCGGTCCCATGACCTGCTCCAACCCCACCCTGCTTCCACTCAGCTGCAGTGTACCTCCCGGTCCCTTGACCTGCTCCAACCCCACCCTGCTTCCACTCAGCTGCAGTGTAGCTCCCGGTCCCATGACCTGCTCCAACCCCACCCTGCTTCCACTCAGCTGCAGTGTAGCTCCCGGTCCCATGACCTGCTCCAACCCCACCCTGCTTCCACTCAGCTGCAGTGTAGCTCCCGGTCCCATGACCTGCTCCAACCCCACCCTGCTTCCACTCAGCTGCAGTGTAGCTCCCGGTCCCATGACCTGCTCCAACCCCACCCTGCTTCCACTCAGCTGCAGTGTACCTCCCGGTCCCATGACCTGCTCCAACCCCACCCTGCTTCCACTCAGCTGCAGTGTACCTCCCGGTCCCATGACCTGCTCCAACCCCACCCTGCTTCCACTCAGCTGCAGTGTAGCTCCCGGTCCCATGACCTGCTCCAGCCCCACCCTGCTTCCACTCAGCTGCAGTGTAGCTCCCGGTCCCATGACCTGCTCCAACCCCACCCTGCTGCCACTCAGCTGCAGTGTAGCTCCCGGTCCCATGACCTGCTCCAACCCCACCCTGCTTCCACTCAGCTGCAGTGTAGCTCCCGGTCCCATGACCTGCTCCAACCCCACCCTGCTGCCACTCAGCTGCAGTGTAGCTCCCGGTCCCATGACCTGCTCCAACCCCACCCTGCTTCCACTCAGCTGCAGTGTAGCTCCCGGTCCCATGACCTGCTCCAACCCCACCCTGCTTCCACTCAGCTGCAGTGTAGCTCCCGGTCCCATGACCTGCTCCAACCCCACCCTGCTTCCACTCAGCTGCAGTGTAGCTCCCGGTCCCATGACCTGCTCCAACCCCACCCTGCTTCCACTCAGCTGCAGTGTAGCTCCCGGTCCCATGACCTGCTCCAACCCCACCCTGCTTCCACTCAGCTGCAGTGTAGCTCCCGGTCCCATGACCTGCTCCAACCCCACCCTGCTTCCACTCAGCTGCAGTGTACCTCCCGGTCCCATGACCTGCTCCAACCCCACCCTGCTTCCACTCAGCTGCAGTGTACCTCCCGGTCCCATGACCTGCTCCAACCCCACCCTGCTTCCACTCAGCTGCAGTGTAGCTCCCGGTCCCATGACCTGCTCCAACCCCACCCTGCTTCCACTCAGCTGCAGTGTAGCTCCCGGTCCCATGACCTGCTCCAACCCCACCCTGCTTCCACTCAGCTGCAGTGTAGCTCCTGATCCCTTGACCTGCTCCAACCGTAGCCTGCTTCCACTCAGCTGCAGTGTAGCTCCCGGTCCCATGACCTGCTCCAACCCCACCCTGCTTCCACTCAGCTGCAGTGTAGCTCCCGGTCCCATGACCTGCTCCAACCCCACCCTGCTTCCACTCAGCTGCAGTGTACCTCCCGGTCCCATGACCTGCTCCAACCCCACCCTGCTTCCACTCAGCTGCAGTGTACCTCCCGGTCCCATGACCTGCTCCAACCCCACCCTGCTTCCACTCAGCTGCAGTGTAGCTCCCGGTCCCTTGACCTGCTCCAACCCCACCCTGCTTCCACTCAGCTGCAGTGTAGCTCCCGGTCCCATGACCTGCTCCAACCCCACCCTGCTTCCACTCAGCTGCAGTGTAGCTCCCGGTCCCATGACCTGCTCCAACCCCACCCTGCTTCCACTCAGCTGCAGTGTACCTCCCGGTCCCATGACCTGCTCCAACCCCACCCTGCTTCCACTCAGCTGCAGTGTACCTCCCGGTCCCATGACCTGCTCCAACCCCACCCTGCTTCCACTCAGCTGCAGTGTACCTCCCGGTCCCATGACCTGCTCCAACCCCACCCTGCTTCCACTCAGCTGCAGTGTAGCTCCCGGTCCCATGACCTGCTCCAACCCCACCCTGCTTCCACTCAGCTGCAGTGTAGCTCCTGGTCCCTTGACCTGCTCCAACCCCACCCTGCTTCCACTCAGCTGCAGTGTACCTCCCGGTCCCATGACCTGCTCCAACCCCACCCTGCTTCCACTCAGCTGCAGTGTACCTCCCGGTCCCATGACCTGCTCCAACCCCACCCTGCTTCCACTCAGCTGCAGTGTAGCTCCCGGTCCCATGACCTGCTCCAACCCCACCCTGCTTCCACTCAGCTGCAGTGTAGCTCCCGGTCCCATGACCTGCTCCAACCCCACCCTGCTTCCACTCAGCTGCAGTGTAGCTTCCGGTCCCATGACCTGCTCCAACCCCACCCTGCTTCCACTCAGCTGCAGTGTAGCTCCCGGTCCCATGACCTGCTCCAACCCCACCCTGCTTCCACTCAGCTGCAGTGTAGCTCCTGATCCCTTGACCTGCTCCAACCGTAGCCTGCTTCCACTCAGCTGCAGTGCAGCTCCCGGCCCCATGACCTGCTCCAACCCCACCCTGCTTCCACTCAGCTGCAGTGTACCTCCCGGTCCCATGACCTGCTCCAACCCCACCCTGCTTCCACTCAGCTGCAGTGTAGCTCCCGGTCCCATGACCTGCTCCAACCCCACCCTGCTTCCACTCAGCTGCAGTGTAGCTCCCGGTCCCATGACCTGCTCCAACCCCACCCTGCTTCCACTCAGCTGCAGTGTACCTCCCGGTCCCTTGACCTGCTCCAACCCCACCCTGCTTCCACTCAGCTGCAGTGTACCTCCCGGTCCCATGACCTGCTCCAACCCCACCCTGCTTCCACTCAGCTGCAGTGTACCTCCCGGTCCCATGACCTGCTCCAACCCCACCCTGCTTCCACTCAGCTGCAGTGTAGCTCCCGGTCCCATGACCTGCTCCAACCCCACCCTGCTTCCACTCAGCTGCAGTGTAGCTCCCGGTCCCATGACCTGCTCCAACCCCACCCTGCTTCCACTCAGCTGCAGTGTAGCTCCCGGTCCCATGACCTGCTCCAACCCCACCCTGCTTCCACTCAGCTGCAGTGTAGCTCCCGGTCCCATGACCTGCTCCAACCCCAGCCCTGCTTCCACTCAGCTGCAGTGTAGCTCCCGGTCCCATGACCTGCTCCAACCCCACCCTGCTTCCACTCAGCTGCAGTGTAGCTCCCGGTCCCATGACCTGCTCCAACCCCACCCTGCTTCCACTCAGCTGCAGTGTACCTCCCGGTCCCATGACCTGCTCCAACCCCACCCTGCTTCCACTCAGCTGCAGTGTAGCTCCCGGTCCCATGACCTGCTCCAACCCCACCCTGCTTCCACTCAGCTGCAGTGTAGCTCCCGGTCCCATGACCTGCTCCAACCCCACCCTGCTTCCACTCAGCTGCAGTGTAGCTCCCGGTCCCATGACCTGCTCCAACCCCACCCTGCTTCCACTCAGCTGCAGTGTGCCTCCCGGTCCCATGACCTGGTCCAACCCCACCCTGCTTCCACTCAGCTGCAGTGTAGCTCCCGGTCCCATGACCTGCTCCAACCCCACCCTGCTTCCACTCAGCTGCAGTGTAGCTCCCGGTCCCATGACCTGCTCCAACCCCACCCTGCTTCCACTCAGCTGCAGTGTAGCTCCCGGTCCCATGACCTGCTCCAACCCCACCCTGCTTCCACTCAGCTGCAGTGTAGCTCCCGGTCCCATGACCTGCTCCAACCCCACCCTGCTTCCACTCAGCTGCAGTGTAGCCTCCTGGTCCCTTGACCTGCTCCAACCCCACCCTGCTTCCACTCAGCTGCAGTGTAGCTCCCGGTCCCATGACCTGCTCCAACCCCACCCTGCTTCCACTCAGCTGCAGTGTAGCTCCCGGTCCCATGACCTGCTCCAACCCCACCCTGCTTCCACTCAGCTGCAGTGTACCTCCTGGTCCCATGACCTGCTCCAACCCCACCCTGCTTCCACTCAGCTGCAGTGTAGCTCCCGGTCCCATGACCTGCTCCAACCCCACCCTGCTTCCACTCAGCTGCAGTGTAGCTCCCGGTCCCATGACCTGCTCCAACCCCACCCTGCTTCCACTCAGCTGCAGTGTAGCTCCCGGTCCCATGACCTGTTCCAACCCCACCCTGCTTCCACTCAGCTGCAGTGTGCCTCCTGGTCCCTTGCCCTGGTCCAACTCCAGCCGCTTCCACTCAGCTGCAGTGTAGCTCCCGGTCCGATGACCTGCTCCAACCCCACCCGAGACTTCCACTCAGCTGCAGTGTAGCTCCCGGTCCCATGACCTGCTCCAACCCCACCCTGCTTCCACTCAGCTGCAGTGTAGCTCCCGGTCCCATGACCTGCTCCAACCCCACCCTGCTTCCACTCAGCTGCAGTGTAGCTCCCGGTCCCATGACCTGCTCCAACCCCACCCTGCTTCCACTCAGCTGCAGTGTAGCCTCCTGGTCCCTTGACCTGCTCCAACCCCACCCTGCTTCCACTCAGCTGCAGTGTAGCTCCCGGTCCCATGACCTGCTCCAACCCCACCCTGCTTCCACTCAGCTGCAGTGTAGCTTCCGGTCCCATGACCTGCTCCAACCCCACCCTGCTTCCACTCAGCTGCAGTGTACCTCCCGGTCCCATGACCTGCTCCAACCCCACCCTGCTTCCACTCAGCTGCAGTGTAGCTCCCGGTCCCATGACCTGCTCCAACCCCACCCTGCTTCCACTCAGCTGCAGTGTAGCTCCTGATCCCTTGACCTGCTCCAACCCCACCCTGCTTCCACTCAGCTGTAGTGTAGCTCCCGGTCCCATGACCTGCTCCAACCCCACCCTGCTTCCACTCAGCTGCAGTGTAGCTCCCGGTCCCATGACCTGCTCCAACCCCACCCTGCTTCCACTCAGCTGCAGTGTAGCTCCCGGTCCCATGACCTGCTCCAACCCCACCCTGCTTCCACTCAGCTGCAGTGTAGCTCCCGGTCCCATGACCTGCTCCAACCCCACCCTGCTTCCACTCAGCTGCAGTGTACCTCCCGGTCCCATGACCTGCTCCAACCCCACCCTGCTTCCACTCAGCTGCAGTGTAGCTCCTGATCCCTTGACCTGCTCCAACCCCACCCTGCTTCCACTCAGCTGTAGTGTAGCTCCCGGTCCCATGACCTGCTCCAACCCCACCCTGCTTCCACTCAGCTGCAGTGTACCTCCCGGTCCCATGACCTGCTCCAACCCCACCCTGCTGCCACTCAGCTGCAGTGTAGCTCCTGGTCCCATGACCTGCTCCAACCCCACCCTGCTTCCACTCAGCTGCAGTGTAGCTCCCGGTCCCATGACCTGCTCCAACCCCACCCTGCTTCCACTCAGCTGCAGTGTAGCTCCTGGTCCCATGACCTGCTCCAACCCCACCCTGCTTCCACTCAGCTGCAGTGTACCTCCCGGTCCCATGACCTGCTCCAACCCCACCCTGCTTCCACTCAGCTGCAGTGTAGCTCCCGGTCCCATGACCTGCTCCAACCCCACCCTGCTTCCACTCAGCTGCAGTGTAGCTCCCGGTCCCATGACCTGCTCCAACCCCACCCTGCTTCCACTCAGCTGCAGTGTAGCTCCCGGTCCCATGACCTGCTCCAACCCCACCCTGCTTCCACTCAGCTGCAGTGTAGCTCCCGGTCCCATGACCTGCTCCAACCCCACCCTGCTTCCACTCAGCTGCAGTGTAGCTCCCGGTCCCATGACCTGCTCCAACCCCACCCTGCTTCCACTCAGCTGCAGTGTAGCTCCCGGTCCCATGACCTGCTCCAACCCCACCCTGCTTCCACTCAGCTGCAGTGTAGCTCCCGGTCCCATGACCTGCTCCAACCCCACCCTGCTTCCACTCAGCTGCAGTGTAGCTCCCGGTCCCATGACCTGCTCCAACCCCACCCTGCTTCCACTCAGCTGCAGTGTAGCTCCCGGTCCCATGACCTGCTCCAACCCCACCCTGCTTCCACTCAGCTGCAGTGTAGCTCCCGGTCCCATGACCTGCTCCAACCCCACCCTGCTTCCACTCAGCTGCAGTGTAGCTCCCGGTCCCATGACCTGCTCCAACCCCACCCTGCTTCCACTCAGCTGCAGTGTAGCTCCCGGTCCCATGACCTGCTCCAACCCCACCCTGCTTCCACTCAGCTGCAGTGTAGCTCCCGGTCCCATGACCTGCTCCAACCCCACCCTGCTTCCACTCAGCTGCAGTGTAGCTCCCGGTCCCATGACCTGCTCCAACCCCACCCTGCTTCCACTCAGCTGCAGTGTAGCTCCCGGTCCCATGACCTGCTCCAACCCCACCCTGCTTCCACTCAGCTGCAGTGTAGCTCCCGGTCCCATGACCTGCTCCAACCCCACCCTGCTTCCACTCAGCTGCAGTGTACGCTCCTGGTCCCTTGACCTGCTCCAACCCCACCCTGCTTCCACTCAGCTGCAGTGTAGCTCCCGGTCCCATGACCTGCTCCAACCCCACCCTGCTTCCACTCAGCTGCAGTGTAGCTCCCGGTCCCATGACCTGCTCCAACCCCACCCTGCTTCCACTCAGCTGCAGTGTACCTCCCGGTCCCATGACCTGCTCCAACCCCACCCTGCTTCCACTCAGCTGCAGTGTACCTCCCGGTCCCATGACCTGCTCCAACCCCACCCTGCTTCCACTCAGCTGCAGTGTAGCTCCCGGTCCCATGACCTGCTCCAACCCCACCCTGCTTCCACTCAGCTGCAGTGTAGCTCCCGGTCCCATGACCTGCTCCAGCCCCACCCTGCTTCCACTCAGCTGCAGTGTAGCTCCCGGTCCCATGACCTGCTCCAACCCCACCCTGCTTCCACTCAGCTGCAGTGTAGCTCCCGGTCCCATGACCTGCTCCAACCCCACCCTGCTTCCACTCAGCTGCAGTGTAGCTCCCGGTCCCATGACCTGCTCCAACCCCACCCTGCTTCCACTCAGCTGCAGTGTAGCCTCCCGGTCCCATGACCTGCTCCAACCCCACCCTGCTTCCACTCAGCTGCAGTGTAGCTCCCGGTCCCATGACCTGCTCCAACCCCACCCTGCTTCCACTCAGCTGCAGTGTAGCTCCCGGTCCCATGACCTGCTCCAACCCCACCCTGCTTCCACTCAGCTGCAGTGTAGCTCCCGGTCCCATGACTTGCTCCAACCCCACCCTGCTTCCACTCAGCTGCAGTGTACCTCCCGGTCCCATGACCTGCTCCAACCCCACCCTGCTTCCACTCAGCTGCAGTGTACCTCCCGGTCCCATGACCTGCTCCAACCCCACCCTTCTTCCACTCAGCTGCAGTGTAGCTCCCGGTCCCATGACCTGCTCCAACCCCACCCTGCTTCCACTCAGCTGTAGTGTCGCTCCCGGTCCCATGACCTGCTCCAACCCCACCCTGCTTCCACTCAGCTGCAGTGTAGCTCCTGATCCCTTGACCTGCTCCAACCGTAGCCTGCTTCCACTCAGCTGCAGTGTAGCTCCTGATCCCTTGACCTGCTCCAACCGTAGCCTGCTTCCACTCATCTGCAGTGTAGCTCCCGGTCCCATGACCTGCTCCAACCCCACCCTGCTTCCACTCAGCTGCAGTGTAGCTCCCGGTCCCATGACCTGCTCCAACCCCACCCTGCTTCCACTCAGCTGCAGTGTACCTCCCGGTCCCATGACCTGCTCCAACCCCACCCTGCTTCCACTGAGCTGCAGTTTACCTCCCGGTCCCATGACCTGCTCCAACCCCACCCTGCTTCCACTCAGCTGCAGTGTAGCTCCCGGTCCCATGACCTGCTCCAGCCCCACCCTGCTTCCACTCAGCTGCAGTGTAGCTCCCGGTCCCATGACCTGCTCCAACCCCACCCTGCTGCCACTCAGCTGCAGTGTAGCTCCCGGTCCCATGACCTGCTCCAACCCCACCCTGCTTCCACTCAGCTGCAGTGTAGCTGCCGGTCCCATCACCTGCTCCAACCCCACCCTGCTGCCACTCAGCTTCAGTGTAGCTCCCGGTCCCATGACCTGCTCCAACCCCACCCTGCTTCCACTCAGCTGCAGTGTAGCTCCCGGTCCCATGACCTGCTCCAACCCCACCCTGCTTCCACTCAGCTGCAGTGTAGCTCCCGGTCCCATGACCTGCTCCAACCCCACCCTGCTTCCACTCAGCTGCAGTGTAGCTCCCGGTCCCATGACCTGCTCCAACCCCACCCTGCTTCCACTCAGCTGCAGGTTAGCTCCCGGTCCCATGACCTGCTCCAACCCCACCCTGCTTCCACTCAGCTGCAGTGTAGCTCCCGGTCCCATGACTTGCTCCAACCCCACCCTGCTTCCACTCAGCTGCAGTGTACCTCCCGGTCCCATGACCTGCTCCAAACCCCACCCTGCTTCAACTCAGCTGCAGTGTACCTCCCGGTCCCATGACCTGCTCCAACCCCACCCTGCTTCCACTCAGCTGCAGTGTAGCTCCCGGTCCCATGACCTGCTCCAACCCCACCCTGCTTCCACTCAGCTGTAGTGTCGCTCCCGGTCCCATGACCTGCTCCAACCCCACCCTGCTTCCACTCAGCTGCAGTGTAGCTTCCTGGTCCCATGACCTGCTCCAACCCCACCCTGCTTCCACTCAGCTGCAGTGTAGCTCCCGGTCCCATGACCTGCTCCAACCCCACCCTGCTTCCACTCAGCTGCAGTGTAGCTCCTGGTCCCATGACCTGCTCCAACCCCACCCTGCTTCCACTCAGCCTGCAGTGTACCTCCCGGTCCCATGACCTGCTCCAACCCCACCCTGCTTCCACTCAGCTGCAGGGTACCTCCCGGTCCCATGACCTGCTCCAACCCCACCCTGCTTCCACTCAGCTGCAGTGTAGCTCCCGGTCCCATGACCTGCTCCAACACCACCCTGCTGCCACTGAGCTGCAGTGTAGCTCCCGGTTCCTTGACCTCCTCCAACCCCACCCTGCTTCCACTCAGCTGCAGTGTACCTCCCGGTCCCATGACCTGCTCCAACCCCACCCTGCTGCCACTCAGCTGCAGTGTAGCTCCCGGTCCCATGACCTGCTCCAACCGCACCCTGCTTCCACTCAGCTGTAGTGTAGCTCCCGGTCCCATGACCTGCTCCAACCCCACCCTGCTTCCACTCAGCTGCAGTGTAGCTCTCCGGTCCCATGACCTGCTCCAACCCCACCCTGCTTCCACTCAGCTGCAGTGTAGCTCCCGGTCCCATGACCTGCTCCAACCCCACCCTGCTTCCACTCAGCTGCAGTGTAGCTCCCGGTCCCTTGACCTGCTCCAACCCCAGCCTGCTTCCACTCAGCTGCAGTGTACCTCCCGGTCCCATGACCTGCTCCAACCCCACCCTGCTTCCACTCAGCTGCAGTGTACCTCCCGGTCCCATGACCTGCTCCAACCCCACCCTGCTTCCACTCAGCTGCAGTGTAGCTCCCGGTCCCATGACCTGCTCCAACCCCACCCTGCTTCCACTCAGCTGCAGTGTACCTCCCGGTCCCATGACCTGCTCCAACCCCACCCTGCTTCCACTCAGCTGCAGTGTAGCTCCCGGTCCCATGACCTGCTCCAACCCCACCCTGCTTCCACTCAGCTGCAGTGTAGCTCCCGGTCCCATGACCTGCTCCAACCCCACCCTGCTTCCACTCAGCTGCAGTGTACCTCCCGGTCCCATGACCTGCTCCAACCCCACCCTGCTTCCACTCAGCTGCAGTGTAGCTCCCGGTCCCATGACCTGCTCCAGCCCCACCCTGCTTCCACTCAGCTGCAGTGTAGCTCCCGGTCCCATGACCTGCTCCAACCCCACCCTGCTTCCACTCAGCTGCAGTGTAGCTCCCGGTCCCATGACCTGCTCCAACCCCACCCTGCTTCCACTCAGCTGCAGTGTAGCTCCCGGTCCCATGACCTGCTCCAACCCCACCCTGCTTCCACTCAGCTGCAGTGTAGCTCCCGGTCCCATGACCTGCTCCAACCCCACCCTGCTTCCACTCAGCTGCAGTGTAGCTCCCGGTCCCATGACCTGCTCCAACCCCACCCTGCTTCCACTCAGCTGCAGTGTAGCTCCCGGTCCCATGACCTGCTCCAACCCCACCCTGCTTCCACTCAGCTGCAGTGTAGCTCCCGGTCCCATGACCTGCTCCAACCCCACCCTGCTTCCACTCAGCTGCAGTGTAGCTCCCGGTCCCATGACCTGCTCCAACCCCACCCTGCTTCCACTCAGCTGCAGTGTAGCTCCCGGTCCCATGACCTGCTCCAACCCCACCCTGCTTCCACTCAGCTGCAGTGTAGCTCCCGGTCCCATGACCTGCTCCAACCCCACCCTGCTTCCACTCAGCTGCAGTGTAGCTCCCGGTCCCATGACCTGCTCCAACCCCACCCTGCTTCCACTCAGCTGCAGTGTAGCTCCCGGTCCCATGACCTGCTCCAACCCCACCCTGCTTCCACTCAGCTGCAGTGTAGCTCCCGGTCCCATGACCTGCTCCAACCCCACCCTGCTTCCACTCAGCTGCAGTGTAGCTCCCGGTCCCATGACCTGCTCCAACCCCACCCTGCTTCCACTCAGCTGCAGTGTACCTCCCGGTCCCATGACCTGCTCCAACCCCACCCTGCTTCCACTCAGCTGCAGTGTAGCTCCCGGTCCCATGACCTGCTCCAACCCCACCCTGCTTCCACTCAGCTGCAGTGTAGCTCCCGGTCCCATGACCTGCTCCAACCCCACCCTGCTTCCACTCAGCTGCAGTGTAGCTCCCGGTCCCATGACCTGCTCCAACCCCACCCTGCTTCCACTCAGCTGCAGTGTAGCCTCCCGGTCCCATGACCTGCTCCAACCCCACCCTGCTTCCACTCAGCTGCAGTGTAGCTCCCGGTCCCATGACCTGCTCCAACCCCACCCTGCTTCCACTCAGCTGCAGTGTAGCTCCCGGTCCCATGACCTGCTCCAACCCCACCCTGCTTCCACTCAGCTGCAGTGTAGCTCCCGGTCCCATGACCTGCTCCAACCCCACCCTGCTTCCACTCAGCTGCAGTGTAGCTCCCGGTCCCATGACCTGCTCCAACCCCACCCTGCTTCCACTCAGCTGCAGTGTAGCTCCCGGTCCCATGACCTGCTCCAACCCCACCCTGCTTCCACTCAGCTGCAGTGTAGCTCCCGGTCCCATGACCTGCTCCAACCCCACCCTGCTTCCACTCAGCTGCAGTGTACCTCCCGGTCCCATGACCTGCTCCAACCCCACCCTGCTTCCACTCAGCTGCAGTGTAGCTCCCGGTCCCATGACCTGCTCCAACCCCACCCTGCTTCCACTCAGCTGCAGTGTAGCTCCCGGTCCCATGACCTGCTCCAACCCCACCCTGCTTCCACTCAGCTGCAGTGTACCTCCCGGTCCCATGACCTGCTCCAACCCCACCCTGCTTCCACTCAGCTGCAGTGTACCTCCCGGTCCCATGACCTGCTCCAACCCCACCCTGCTTCCACTCAGCTGCAGTGTACCTCCCGGTCCCATGACCTGCTCCAACCCCACCCTGCTTCCACTCAGCTGCAGTGTACCTCCCGGTCCCATGACCTGCTCCAACCCCACCCTGCTTCCACTCAGCTGCAGTGTAGCTCCCGGTCCCATGACCTGCTCCAACCCCACCCTGCTTCCACTCAGCTGCAGTGTACCTCCCGGTCCCATGACCTGCTCCAACCCCACCCTGCTTCCACTCAGCTGCAGTGTAGCTCCCGGTCCCATGACCTGCTCCAACCCCACCCTGCTTCCACTCAGCTGCAGTGTAGCTCCCGGTCCCATGACCTGCTCCAACCCCACCCTGCTTCCACTCAGCTGCAGTGTACCTCCCGGTCCCATGACCTGCTCCAACCCCACCCTGCTTCCACTCAGCTGCAGTGTACCTCCCGGTCCCATGACCTGCTCCAACCCCACCCTGCTTCCACTCAGCTGCAGTGTAGCTCCCGGTCCCATGACCTGCTCCAACCCCACCCTGCTTCCACTCAGCTGCAGTGTACCTCCCGGTCCCATGACCTGCTCCAACCCCACCCTGCTTCCACTCAGCTGCAGTGTACCTCCCGGTCCCATTGACCTGCTCCAACCCCACCCTGCTTCCACTCAGCTGCAGTGTAGCTCCCGGTCCCATGACCTGCTCCAACCCCACCCTGCTTCCACTCAGCTGCAGTGTACCTCCCGGTCCCATGACCTGCTCCAACCCCACCCTGCTTCCACTCAGCTGCAGTGTAGCTCCCGGTCCCATGACCTGCTCCAACCCCACCCTGCTTCCACTCAGCTGCAGTGTACCTCCCGGTCCCATGACCTGCTCCAACCCCACCCTGCTTCCACTCAGCTGCAGTGTACCTCCCGGTCCCATGACCTGCTCCAACCCCACCCTGCTTCCACTCAGCTGCAGTGTAGCTCCCGGTCCCATGACCTGCTCCAACCCCACCCTGCTTCCACTCAGCTGCAGTGTAGCTCCCGGTCCCATGACCTGCTCCAACCCCACCCTGCTTCCACTCAGCTGCAGTGTAGCTCCCGGTCCCATGACCTGCTCCAACCCCACCCTGCTTCCACTCAGCTGCAGTGTAGCTCCCGGTCCCATGACCTGCTCCAACCCCACCCTGCTTCCACTCAGCTGCAGTGTAGCTCCCGGTCCCATGACCTGCTCCAACCCCACCCTGCTTCCACTCAGCTGCAGTGTAGCTCCCGGTCCCATGACCTGCTCCAACCCCACCCTGCTTCCACTCAGCTGCAGTGTAGCTCCCGGTCCCATGACCTGCTCCAACCCCACCCTGCTTCCACTCAGCTGCAGTGTAGCTCCCGGTCCCATGACCTGCTCCAACCCCACCCTGCTTCCACTCAGCTGCAGTGTAGCTCCCGGTCCCATGACCTGCTCCAACCCCACCCTGCTTCCACTCAGCTGCAGTGTAGCTCCCGGTCCCATGACCTGCTCCAACCCCACCCTGCTTCCACTCAGCTGCAGTGTAGCTCCCGGTCCCATGACCTGCTCCAACCCCACCCTGCTTCCACTCAGCTGCAGTGTAGCCTCCCGGTCCCATGACCTGCTCCAACCCCACCCTGCTTCCACTCAGCTGCAGTGTAGCTCCCGGTCCCATGACCTGCTCCAACCCCACCCTGCTTCCACTCAGCTGCAGTGTAGCTCCCGGTCCCATGACCTGCTCCAACCCCACCCTGCTTCCACTCAGCTGCAGTGTAGCTCCCGGTCCCATGACCTGCTCCAACCCCACCCTGCTTCCACTCAGCTGCAGTGTAGCTCCCGGTCCCATGACCTGCTCCAACCCCACCCTGCTTCCACTCAGCTGCAGTGTAGCTCCCGGTCCCATGACCTGCTCCAACCCCACCCTGCTTCCACTCAGCTGCAGTGTAGCTCCCGGTCCCATGACCTGCTCCAACCCCACCCTGCTTCCACTCAGCTGCAGTGTAGCTCCCGGTCCCATGACCTGCTCCAACCCCACCCTGCTTCCACTCAGCTGTAGTGTAGCTCCCGGTCCCATGACCTGCTCCAACCCCACCCTGCTTCCACTCAGCTGCAGTGTAGCTCCCGGTCCCATGACCTGCTCCAACCCCACCCTGCTTCCACTCAGCTGCAGTGTAGCTCCCAGTCCCATGACCTGCTCCAACGCCACCCTGCTTCCACTCAGCTGCAGTGTAGCTCCCGGTCCCATGACTTGCTCCAACCCCACCCTGCTTCCACTCAGCTGCAGTGTACCTCCCGGTCCCATGACCTGCTCCAACCCCACCCTGCTTCCACTCAGCTGCAGTGTACCTCCCGGTCCCATGACCTGCTCCAACCCCACCCTGCTTCCACTCAGCTGCAGTGTAGCTCCCGGTCCCATGACCTGCTCCAACCCCACCCTGCTTCCAGTCAGCTGTAGTGTCGCTCCCGGTCCCATGACCTGCTCCAACCCCACCCTGCTTCCACTCAGCTGCAGTGTAGCTCCTGATCCCTTGACCTGCTCCAACCGTAGCCTGCTTCCACTCAGCTGCAGTGTAGCTCCTGATCCCTTGACCTGCTCCAACCGTAGCCTGCTTCCACTCATCTGCAGTGTAGCTCCCGGTCCCATGACCTGCTCCAACCCCACCCTGCTTCCACTCAGCTGCAGTGTAGCTCCCGGTCCCATGACCTGCTCCAACCCCACCCTGCTTCCACTCAGCTGCAGTGTACCTCCCGGTCCCATGACCTGCTCCAACCCCACCCTGCTTCCACTCAGCTGCAGTGTACCTCCCGGTCCCATGACCTGCTCCAACCCCACCCTGCTTCCACTCAGCTGCAGTGTAGCTCCCGGTCCCATGACCTGCTCCAGCCCCACCCTGCTTCCACTCAGCTGCAGTGTAGCTCCCGGTCCCATGACCTGCTCTAACCCCACCCTGCTGCCACTCAGCTGCAGTGTAGCTCCCGGTCCCATGACCTGCTCCAACCCCACCCTGCTTCCACTCAGCTGCAGTGTAGCTGCCGGTCCCATCACCTGCTCCAACCCCACCCTGCTGCCACTCAGCTTCAGTGTAGCTCCCGGTCCCATGACCTGCTCCAACCCCACCCTGCTTCCACTCAGCTGCAGTGTAGCTCCCGGTCCCATGACCTGCTCCAACCCCACCCTGCTTCCACTCAGCTGCAGTGTAGCTCCCGGTCCCATGACCTGCTCCAACCCCACCCTGCTTCCACTCAGCTGCAGTGTAGCTCCCGGTCCCATGACCTGCTCCAACCCCACCCTGCTTCCACTCAGCTGCAGGTTAGCTCCCGGTTCCATGACCTGCTCCAACCCCACCCTGCTTCCACTCAGCTGCAGTGTAGCTCCCGGTCCCATGACTTGCTCCAACCCCACCCTGCTTCCACTCAGCTGCAGTGTACCTCCCGGTCCCATGACCTGCTCCAACCCCACCCTGCTTCCACTCAGCTGCAGTGTACCTCCCGGTCCCATGACCTGCTCCAACCCCACCCTGCTTCCACTCAGCTGCAGTGTAGCTCCCGGTCCCATGACCTGCTCCAACCCCACCCTGCTTCCACTCAGCTGTAGTGTCGCTCCCGGTCCCATGACCTGCTCCAACCCCACCCTGCTTCCACTCAGCTGCAGTGTCGCTCCTGATCCCTTGACCTGCTCCAACCGTAGCCTGCTTCCACTCAGCTGCAGTGTAGCTCCCGGTCCCATGACCTGCTCCAACCCCACCCTGCTTCCACTCAGCTGCAGTGTAGCTCCCGGTCCCATGACCTGCTCCAACCCCACCCTGCTTCCACTCAGCTGCAGTGTACCTCCCGGTCCCATGACCTGCTCCAACCCCACCCTGCTTCCACTCAGCTGCAGGGTACCTCCCGGTCCCATGACCTGCTCCAACCCCACCCTGCTTCCACTCAGCTGCAGTGTAGCTCCCGGTCCCATGACCTGCTCCAACCCCACCCTGCTGCCACTCAGCTGCAGTGTAGCTCCCGGTTCCTTGACCTCCTCCAACCCCACCCTGCTTCCACTCAGCTGCAGTGTACCTCCCGGTCCCATGACCTGCTCCAACCCCACCCTGCTGCCACTCAGCTGCAGTGTAGCTCCCGGTCCCATGACCTGCTCCAACCCCACCCTGCTTCCACTCAGCTGTAGTGTAGCTCCCGGTCCCATGACCTGCTCCAACCCCACCCTGCTTCCACTCAGCTGCAGTGTAGCTTCCGGTCCCATGACCTGCTCCAACCCCACCCTGCTTCCACTCAGCTGCAGTGTAGCTCCCGGTCCCATGACCTGCTCCAACCCCACCCTGCTTCCACTCAGCTGCAGTGTAGCTCCTGATCCCTTGACCTGCTCCAACCGTAGCCTGCTTCCACTCAGCCTCAGTGTACCTCCCGGTCTCATGACCTGCTCCAACCCCACCCTGCTTCCACTCAGCTGTAGTGTACCTCCCGGTCCCTTGACCTGATCCAACCCCACCCTGCTTCCACTCAGCTGCAGTGTAGCTCCCGGTCCCATGACCTGCTCCAACCCCACCCTGCTTCCACTCAGCTGCAGTGTACCTCCCGGTCCCATGACCTGCTCCAACCCCACCCTGCTTCCACTCAGCTGCAGTGTAGCTCCCGGTCCCATGACCTGCTCCAACCCCACCCTGCTTCCACTCAGCTGCAGTGTACCTCCCGGTCCCATGACCTGCTCCAACCCCACCCTGCTTCCACTCAGCTGCAGTGTAGCCTCCCGGTCCCATGACCTGCTCCAACCCCACCCTGCTTCCACTCAGCTGCAGTGTAGCTCCCGGTCCCATGACCTGCTCCAGCCCCACCCTGCTTCCACTCAGCTGCAGTGTAGCTCCCGGTCCCATGACCTGCTCCAACCCCACCCTGCTTCCACTCAGCTGCAGTGTAGCTCCCGGTCCCATGACCTGCTCCAACCCCACCCTGCTTCCACTCAGCTGCAGTGTAGCTCCCGGTCCCATGACCTGCTCCAACCCCACCCTGCTTCCACTCAGCTGCAGTGTAGCTCCCGGTCCCATGACCTGCTCCAACCCCACCCTGCTTCCACTCAGCTGCAGTGTAGCTCCCGGTCCCATGACCTGCTCCAACCCCACCCTGCTTCCACTCAGCTGCAGTGTAGCTCCCGGTCCCATGACCTGCTCCAACCCCACCCTGCTTCCACTCAGCTGCAGTGTAGCTCCCGGTCCCATGACCTGCTCCAACCCCACCCTGC
Organism: Calotriton arnoldi; assembly: GCA_963921515.1. NCBI lineage: Eukaryota > Metazoa > Chordata > Amphibia > Caudata > Salamandridae > Calotriton > Calotriton arnoldi. The sequence goes on from CAWUFW010001561.1 coordinate 136,954, forward strand.
TTCCACTCAGCTGCAGTGTACCTCCCGGTCCCATGACCTGCTCCAACCCCACCCTGCTTCCACTCAGCTGCAGTGTAGCTCCCGGTCCCATGACCTGCTCCAACCCCACCCTGCTTCCACTCAGCTGCAGTGTAGCTCCCGGTCCCATGACCTGCTCCAACCCCACCCTGCTTCCACTCAGCTGTAGTGTTGCTCCCAGTCCCTGACCTGCTCCAACTCCCACCCTGCTTCCACTCAGCTGTAGTGTCCTCCCGCATGACCTGCTCCAACCCCACCCTGCTTCCACTCAGCTGCAGTGTAGCTCCCGGTCCCATGACCTGCTCCAACCCCACCCTGCTTCCACTCAGCTGCAGTGTACCTCCCGGTCCCATGACCTGCTCCAACCCCACCCTGCTTCCACTCAGCTGCAGTGTACCTCCCGGTCCCATGACCTGCTCCAACCCCACCCTGCTTCCACTCAGCTGCAGTGTACCTCCCGGTCCCATGACCTGCTCCAACCCCACCCTGCTTCCACTCAGCTGCAGTGTACCTCCCGGTCCCATGACCTGCTCCAACCCCACCCTGCTTCCACTCAGCTGCAGTGTAGCTCCCGGTCCCATGACCTGCTCCAACCCCACCCTGCTTCCACTCAGCTGCAGTGTAGCCTCCCGGTCCCATGACCTGCTCCAACCCCACCCTGCTTCCACTCAGCTGCAGTGCAGCTCCTGATCCCATGACCTGCTCCAACCGCAGCCTGCTTCCACTCAGCTGCAGTGTAGCTCCCGGTCCCATGACCTGCTCCAACCCCACCCTGCTTCCACTCAGCTGCAGTGTACCTCCCGGTCCCATGACCTGCTCCAACCCCACCCTGCTTCCACTCAGCTGCAGTGTAGCTCCCGGTCCCATGACCTGCTCCAACCCCACCCTGCTTCCACTCAGCTGCAGTGTAGCTCCCGGTCCCATGACCTGCTCCAACCCCACCCTGCTTCCACTCAGCTGCAGTGTGGCTCCCGGTCCCATGACCTGCTCCAACCCCACCCTGCTTCCACTCAGCTGCAGTGTACCTCCCGGTTCCTATGACCTGCTCCAACCCCACCCTGCTTCCACTCAGCTGCAGTGTACCTCCCGGTCCCATGACCTGCTCCAACCCCACCCTGCTTCCACTCAGCTGCAGTGTACCTCCCGGTCCCATGACCTGCTCCAACCCCACCCTGCTTCCACTCAGCTGTAGTGTACGCTCCCGGTCCCATGACCTGCTCCAACCCCACCCTGCTTCCACTCAGCTGCAGTGTACGCTCCCGGTCCCATGACCTGCTCCAACCCCCACCCTGCTTCCACTCAGCTGCAGTGTAGCTCCCGGTCCCATGACCTGCTCCAACCCCCACCCTGCTTCCACTCAGCTGCAGTGTAGCTCCCGGTCCCATTGACCTGCTCCAACCCTCACCCTGCTTCCACTCAGCTGCAGTGTACCTCCCGGTCCCATGACCTGCTCCAACCCCACCCTGCTTCCACTCAGCTGTAGTGTACCTCCCGGTCCCATGACCTGCTCCAACCCCACCCTGCTTCCACTCAGCTGCAGTGTAGCTCCCGGTCCCATGACCTGCTCCAACCCCACCCTGCTTCCACTCAGCTGCAGTGTACCTCCCGGTCCCATGACCTGCTCCAACCCCACCCTGCTTCCACTCAGCTGCAGTGTACCTCCCGGTCCCATGACCTGCTCCAACCCCACCTCTGCTTCCACTCAGCTGCAGTGTACCTCCCGGTCCCATGACCTGCTCCAACCCCACCCTGCTTCCACTCAGCTGCAGTGTAGCTCCCGGTCCCATGACCTGCTCCAACCCCACCCTGCTTCCACTCAGCTGCAGTGTAGCTCCCGGTCCCATGACCTGCTCCAACCCCACCCTGCTTCCACTCAGCTGCAGTGTAGCTCCCGGTCCCATGACCTGCTCCAACCCCACCCTGCTTCCACTCCAGCTGTCAGTGCAGCTCCCGGTCCCATGACCTGCTCCAACCCCACCCTGCTTCCACTCAGCTGCAGTGTAGCTCCCGGTCCCATGACCTGCTCCAGCCCCCACCCTGCTTCCACTCAGCTGCAGTGTAGCTCCCGGTCCCATGACCTGCTCCAACCCCCACCCTGCTTCCACTCAGCTGCAGTGTAGCTCCCGGT